>JAVCKT010031748.1:0-20689 GCA_032273925.1 Rhynchotus rufescens | reverse complement strand
AAAACATTTTTCAGGATTACTTTCTGTTGAAAAAAAAACAGGGAGAAAAAGAAAATCTCTTTAAGTTGGAAAGGAATTACATTTTCCAGCATTTTATTTTATTTTATTTTATTTTATTTTATTTTATTTTATTTTATTTTATTTTATTTTATTTTTAAGGAGCAGCTCCAAAATAATAATCCATTATTCACCAAAATACACCAGTCTTGAACTGTCAGGTTCCTCCTTCTCTTGGGGAAGCCCTGTGGATGTATTTATTAACTCTTATCCTTTTGCAAAGATGATTGTCTGAACACCACTACTGCAACAAGCCCCAGTCCAGGGGCACCTCCAGAGGCACCTCCAGAATGTAGAAACACCCCACAGGTAGCCCAGCATGTCCACCAGATTTACAGTTCATCTCTTCTGGAAACAAATCCAGCGAGTCAGAATATTGTATGTCTTTCATCAAACCACAAATCACTCATTATTTCTATTTGAAGAATGCACGTAAGTGGATGGATGAGACACATCTGGACCTGACCCCATCAGCACAGTCCTTCAACAGCTCAGTGGTCTGTGGAACTTCAGGCAACTCCCTTGAGGAGCTTCTCCCCTCCTTCCTTTGCAGTCAGCTCATCTCCACTTTCCTGCCCAGCTCTTTTCCTCCTTTCCTTCTCCTTCTTATCTAGATATTTCCCTCTATTAAAAAAAACATAGATAGATCCATGGCTGATCCATTCCCCTCACCAGATGACCATCTGGTTCTCCCCAAAGCTCCTGCACCTACACTTGGGCGCTCAGTCTTGGTGCTAGCATGACCATGGTCATAACCATGTCACTCATGACCCTAACCCATAGATCCACCTGCCCGGCCGGCCTGACCTTGCTTATGTTCAGGCATGGAGAAAGCAACCAGCATCTACAGCCAAAAAGTAGACTGAGTCCTGGCATAGCTAAAGACCAGCCTCTCTACAAGTCGAGATTTCATAGACCCATTAAACCAAATTAAGACTCATAGAAACATTTCCATGGCAACCATATATAAAACAATTATTAGAGATACCTCTACCCTGGTTTCTATATCTAGAAACAGCAGCTTGCTTCACTCAGGTTTGTTTAATTCAATCACTAGCGTATTAATAATAAGCCAAAAAAAAAGAAAAAAAATTAACTGGAGGAAAGGTGGTAGATGCAAACATCCTCCAAGAAAAAAAACATAGAGAGGAACCATATCAGTGCAGAGTGTGTTCTTTTATAAGCTTGTAGCAAATGCAGTATTTCTTTCTTAGCCTTGTGCATTTTGTAGGATTAAAAAAAAAAAGCACTGGTTACGTGCCATTACACAACTCACAATTAGAACAAATGTGCCTCCAAAGTCTAATTCCTTCCTTGCATAAGTGACCTATTTCAATCACTTTATTTACTTGTTGAAAAAGTACCTGTCATCTTAGCACATTTTCTTATAAGAAGCCAAGGATCACATATGTTTTTATAAATTAACATGCTGGTAATCAGCAAGGTTTTTTTAAACTTATATACTATATTAGGCCTTATTAAAAAGAAATCTATCTTCCTCCTAGCACCTTTATCCTGCCAAAGAATATCTAGGGACTGCAATGCCTCTGACAATACATGAAAAAAAATGGTTAGAAATAAGGAATGTAATATTCCACTGAAACTACATACAAAATTTTAGCCAAGGAAAGTTGCTTTACCCAAATTGCATTACCAGAACACTAGGATACAATGTCAGGACCATGATGTGGATTTTTTAAGACAATTTGAGACCTCAGTTCTGACTTCCGTTTAATGATCTCCATCAATAATGACCGTGAGAAAGAGAATATATGTAACAAGAGCTATATAATCCTCCTGCAGGGTATAGCAATTGGTATGAGTGGGTAGTTAAATTGTTTCCTGTGGATTGTTTTGCAAAAAGACACTTCTCTTCTGGGGACAGCAGTTAATGAACATTGCTACCAGAATCCCCACGTAGATTGTGTATAGGGGAGGCAACTCAGATTTGGGGAAGTTAAGATTATTTCTGGGGGGTTTGAATTTTGGTTTGCTTTTTTCTTATCTAGCTCTAATTCTGGGAAGCAATCTTAAAAGACTGATATTAAGCTTCAGGAAATCCTTTTACAGCCACAGACTTGGGCAGAATTTCCGTCCAACAGTCACTCCATATCTCATAGCTATGGTATGGAGGTATATATATCCATACCTCCATACTATCATGGTATGGAGGCTCAGCATTTCCGAAACGGTGGCATCCAGCAGCTACAGCTCAAGGTTAATTTTGAAGAGCAGCCCTCACTGCTCTGCCATGGATCACGCAGGTATTAAGAAGCAGGAGCTGAAGGTTCTCCCCATAGCAGGCATCTGAAGACAAGACTCACCACTTGGTTCATAGTTCCCAGGATGTGAAAATAAAGACACTCAAATAACATGATGGGAATAGAACCGTATAGGATATCCCACACAAACACAAAGCTTCAACATACCCACAAGTGTGTTTTTCAAATCTCTGTTGGCCAAAATAAAAAAGTTGGAACATTTACTAACACCATTACTAAATACTATTGGTACATTTGCAGCCATAAGTGTATTTTAAAAATACCTTGTTTACATTATAAACAGCACTCCCTACTTTCTTAATATATCTCCTTGTACTAACATGCTGCTTTAAACTCTCTCCTTTCTTTACTTTAATTACTTTCTCCTAAAGAGCTTTGCTTGGATGAATTATATTTTAGCCCTTGACTGTGATTTTAGTGAACTTTTAGTGAAGTCTCTGGATCACAGCTACATCTTTGGGTACTTAAGCAGCACATTAGCATAACATGACCACAGATCACATCAATAGGCACACAGCAATGTTTCTATGAATCTAGAGGTATCTTTCTATCTCTTCTTTCTGTTCACCTCTGTCCTGTCTTCACTATATTTCCTATTCTGCCCTTTTCCTCCTACAGCAGCTTTCCCCAGCTCCCTTTAATGAAAGCAATTATCCCTATCAGCTCTCTCTCCAGGACAGGAACCTGCAGGGAGGGTGGGATAATAAGTAGTGATAAAAAGCTGCACAAAAGCAGCAAGATAAATAAGTGGAAGTGCTTCAGTGCTGGCATATCTACCAGCTGTCCGGTAGATATCATATCATATCATCTATCATACTGTACACCCCCATCTTTGAAAATTCAGCTGTGTGTGTGCCCAGGAAACCTAAGTGTACCCGTCCTCCTCGACCTCCCTTAATGTGGAAATTAATGATGGAGAGTGCAACAGGAATCATGGCAAAACTGAGACTCCAGTACCGACAGGCAGGGTACCAATCAGTGCCAAGGCTTCGAGGCACTGATGCTCTGGCAATACTGGCCCGTCAGTCTCGTGCTGCCTACTCTGCAGCACCACCTGCACTCCTCGTCTTTTTTAAGCTGCCTCAATGGCCACTGTCTCATTCAGGTGGGCATTGGGGAAGAAGGAGACCTAGTGGGTCTAGGTGACCCCTAGTGAGAGAACTAGTGGGTCTAAAGCACCCAAGAGGACAGTGAGTGGGGTAAGCTGGGACCAGTAGACCCAGCTTTCAGGTTGACGGACATAGAAGCGGTTCCAGCACTTCCAAATATATCTTACGTTGTAACTCCCATCCCCAGAAGTGGGCAGAAGCCCATAAGGTTTGAAAGGGGGAGAAAAGGGAAAGTAAAAGAGATCCCTGCCACTTCTCCTCCCATTCCTGCCCCTCTTTGAAACCTCTGGAACCAAAAGCCTTCACATTCTTTCTTTTTTCTTCTCTTTTTTTTTTTTTTTTTCACCTCATATCTCTATCACTTAAGGACTCAAATACTTTCTCTCACTTGCAGATACAAATTCTGTGACCCAACGCTCAGCTGAGGAATTCTATATGCTGTAATTTTTCATGGAGGTGTCCTTCCTGGGATGCATTTCACCTGTAGGAGATCCCCTTGCTCTTTGAATTTTACTGCAATAGCCATTGAAAAACAAGAGGAAGAAAGAAGAAGTTGCAGTGTAATTCCTATCAACCAAGAAGCACTGATAACAGGAAAGAATGAGAGTAGGAAAGATTCAAACAAAACCTCCACCAGGCACTGCAGCATTGTGGACAGATGATTATTTTTTCTGCACTGGACCCAGTCCAATGAGCTGGACTACTTCAATGTGGAGCAAGCACTACCATCCCAAATAATATGATCCTCCCCTCAAAGCAGAAAAAAAATATGAAAAATAAAAAAGGGGGGAAAAGAGAAACAGAAACAGATCCAGCATGCACAGAGCTTTGGTTAACCAGTTACAATGCTGCAAAGTTGTAATTAGAATATCCCATCTCTATATCTCCATGTAACTATGGCAGAGATGTATTTCACTAACACAAAAAATGGACAGTACATTTGCATTCTTAGCAGTGGTAAATAAATATAAATTAAGTCACTAAAGGAACTGCAATCCTACCTACAGAGGCTTGCTTCTTTTGAAATGTGAAAGGAAACCTTGTCCTTGAAAGACTTCTTTAGAATTAATAAGCCAAGCTCTCTTTCATAGCTCTCTTGATGTGCTGATGACAGCTCCATAAATCTGTGTAATTATAGAAAATTGAGTTCTGATATCTGATCTTGAACATACTATTGCAAAGAAATACTGTGGTACAATTTTTAAACATTCAATCGCATCTAGCAGATATGAATTTCTGATGGATATATATTTAGGCTATTTAAAAGATGACCACTTCTTCCTTGTTTCATAAGCCAACCATGCATTTATAAACTGCAACATATATAAGCTGGGAAGAGTGAAGTGGGGCCAAAGGAGGCGCTCCTGTAGAAAGCGTGGTCTTTGCTGGGGGAATTTTGGGCTATTTTCTGTGCCACACACTACTTCACTAAATACACATGGTGGGTGAAGGAGGGGAGGATGGAGAAGAAAGTTATAGTAGAAAAGGACTCTGCTGGTTCAGGATTTTGTGTGTGTGTTGGACTATCTGAAGTGTTGAGTATTATGTGATTCCTGTTGTCATGAACAGAAATACTTGTGTTCACTGTCTTTAACACCAGTGTAGAAAAATGCCAGTGTGATGGCACATGGCATTTGCTGTGTTCCGACAAATGTACCCATCTATCTCCACTATTGTAGATTATGTGCTTAGTGCTTATATCACATATTCCTTCCAATTGTTTTTAAATAGCATCTACTGATGTTTTATGGAATTTTTCTCCCCACCCACCTCCACCTCAAGTATTTCTTCTTGCTCCCTTTGTTGTTCCAAAGGGAAAAAAAAACGCCAAATGGCCCCACTTTGTACTGAGATTATTGGCTCTAAATTCCTGCAAAACTGCTGTGTCGGATATGAGGCTTATATCTAGGTATTGGAGACTGGTTTCTTGACATTCAGTCTCAAAGGCCCTGGGGATTTCTCATGTGGAAGGATTTTTTAAGTAAATGTGTAAATCCTTTTAGCATTAAAATGCTTCAGAAAGTGCTCCCAATCTCATTTTTAGTGTAGTCTCTCAAGATCTAAATCTCCTGACAGTGATCTTTCATATCCACTTAACATGTCAGTCTGCAATATTTTGGCACCACACTGATTCTCCTCAGTTGTATTGCCTCAGTTCTGCCTAATATGCTGCCTCTAGTTTCTCTTAAGAAAATGCTCTTCAACAAAGTCTAGACAGACTATATCTAAGTAAATGATCCCAGGAATGATGTCTGTTACTGCAGGAGCATTGCTACCCTTAAAACTTCAGCAAGAGGCAAAAAGCAATTTGTTTAAGTTAGGACAAAAACTAGTTATGAGAAGAAACCTGTCCAGAATCAAAGTTCACAGTATCACAAGAGTAAAAAAGATATTCATATGAATTTCATTTTGATCAAAACAAATTTGTCAAAATATTAGAACAACTCTCATCTTATGTGCATGCCTGTAGATACTGGGATGCTCCAGTGTTATTGGGAATTCAAGGGCTTCTAAATTATTCTATATCTCATCAAGCCACCATATCTTTATCTGGAGCTCTTGGCTTCCTCACATCTGTCATTGCTTGTACATTCAGCCTCAGCAAATCTTATATTCAAGTGTGATACCTGATTCTTTAAAAAACGCCAGGACAAAACTGTGTCAAAACAGAGCAGGCCAATGCTGCTTCTTTACAATAAATCATATTTAGATATTTATCACTTCATTCACTCAGTGGATGCAGGGGACTGTAAACAACAAATTATCACTGAACACTGCACAGTTACCAATCAAACTGTCTTTATCCAGAGCAATGGGCTCCAAACCCTTGAGCTGCTGTATTCTCTAAAGTACAGAGATCTTTTCAATTAGCCATGACACGCTCAGCAGCTTCTCTCTGCTGCCATGCATGAAGCTGCTCAGCAACGAGGCAGAAAACTCCTCCAATGGACCAGAGTGCATCACAAAGGGCCTGTTAAAATCTTTGCATAGAAAAGCAGAGATGGTTTCAATTAAGGACAGCAATTCTCAGCTTGTTATTTATATGCAATGGACGAAAATAACATTCATGAAGTATAAATACAATGTGAAAAAGCCATCCATAACTACTTAAAGCTTTAATTTGTAGTGCACAGTTTGCCATTCACATCTGTAAGCCTTTTGTTTTGCTTAATGGCAAAAACATTCCAGCTAGGTCAGACCTACACTGGAGTTTATACAATGCAGAAATCTTAGCAAACAGGCTGGAAGAGATTGCAAGAAATCATTTAGTCCATTCCTATGCACCAAGGCAGGAGGAAGTATGTGTAAACCACTCCTGATAAATAATGCTTTGCTTACCTGTTCTCAAGAACTTCTTACCAAGAATATTGCCTTATCTCCCCTGGCACTCTGTCCTGTTCCCTAAATCTCCTAACAATTACGAAGCATTAGAAAATCTCTAACCTTGTTCCAACTGTTACGTTCACTACAGCAGCTTACTGACTGAGTAGACATGAAGAATGATACATTCATTTGCAGCACCTCCTTACATATCTGAAAACGGTTATCATGTTTCCCCAGATTTCTTTTGAATAAATAATCCTGTTTTTTTTAGTAAGTTGTATTTCCTAATTGAATTTTTTCCTGTTTCTTTCAGGTTATTTCTCCACCTTTTCACAATCCCACAATATCCCCATCTCATAATCTCACTATATGGTTTGCACATTCAATAAATGCACTCTCCTAACCAGGAAAGATAGCTCTAAACTTGCATCCATCACTTCTCCGAGTATCTTAGCATTGGTTTTATAAGAATCAGCTGATTTTTTCCTTTCTTCTCCTGCTCTAAGCTGGGAACATCTCACTTTTGCTGCTAATGTTATTCCATCATTATAGTGGGCCTTTCTAAAGAAAATCAAAGCATAAAAACACAATAAAAGATGCATTAATCAGGCAGTAGATTTCTCTTTATTGATTAGCAGGTGAACATTTCACTCAATCTTTCTCTTACAACACATGTGTCTTTCCCTTAGGCTTACTCTCATGGGATTGTACCTATTGATTCTCCAAGTTGGTTGAAGATTTTTTAATCCTTTGATTTTAATTCTATCTTTTCCCACACCATAAGGAACTCACCCATTCCCTGGTCTCTCACACCCAAACCGCCTTCTCTTTCACAGCCCCAGCCAGAACCTCTGTATTCCCCATGCTCAATCTGAAAAGAGCCTCCTTGCTAGTTACTTTCCTCACAAACCTTGTCAAAATTTATATCTCTCTAAGAACATGTAGAACAGCTTGTGTCCTGCTATATTCCTTCCCCAACAGATGTCTGGGTTAAACTCCCCGCTAGCCCAGTGCTTTTAATAATTGCATAAAGCAGCTGAAATATCTCAGTGGCTCCATCTTTCTTACTTGGTGAATCATAGTAGACTCCTGCTATGACATGGTGGTGCCATTTCTCAGAAACATTAAAAAATAGCAAATTATTTGTGTCAGAAAGTCACAGTGGAATATCTATGCAATGGTGGCTGGCTTTGTACAGCTGAGTATCTTGTGAACCTCTACACCATTGACACTTCTGTAACACCTGGTAGCCCTTAATAAAGATAAGTAGCCATTTCACCACTGACCACTCAACAGTCCTGTGATACAAGGTGCAAAGGTAGATATGATGCTTTGACCTGCCAGATGAGTCATGACGGAGAGATTTGCATTTGTTTTAGTAGGAGCACAGATCCGTTTTCTCTCTTAGGCCATTCAAAAGCCAAGAAACTCCTGGAGACTTAAGTTCACGGGGATTACATTGAGGTGCTTTCCAAGACCCTTGGCAAATTTTAAGCCTTGTAGGGTTCTTGAAGACTTGTAGATGTTGCAGAGGGAGAGGTATGCAGGCATTGTTTATGTCAAGGATTCTCCCAAGACACATACAAAGCCATCACGAAAATTGTTTCCGCCTCCACATGCATTTACTCTCTCAATAGATGGCACAAGCTGCACATATGCACATATACAAATATAAGCATACTAAATACAGACAGCAATTGCTTACAGAAAACCACGTTAAAACAATACATTTGCGCTCTCCAGTACTGTGAAACTATGAAATGCCAGAACTGTCAATGTAAAATTAATCCACCTTAAATCGAAAGCTAATTTTACATGAGCAAAATGTAAGCACAGAGTTGGAGACAATTGGTCCCACATGGGGTGCGGGCAGAGCCACGCTGAGCTTTATCCCCTTGCAGCAGGCGGGGGTCAGTTCAAGGCAAAGTCACCCTGTCAGATCACAAAGAGCAACTGCACACTCAGTAAAGTTAAGTAATTGGGTGTCAACGTGAACCTTGGCAATAGTACCTGGTATCTCAGCCTCCTTCACCTTCCAGAGGTGGTATCTCAGCTCCCTCACCTTTGCATATCAAACACCTCTTCTAGGTAATATTTGAGTTTGCAAGAGAAAGAATTGTACTGTAAATGAGGGAGAAATACCAATAGGAAGAAAACCTCAAGTCAGCCAAAGCAACATTCCTGGAGATCTGTGATGAGCAACAAATCCTTCATTTTTGGTACCAGATGACAAACATGCTCCTGATTGCAGAGCAAGCAGCTGCACTGGTTATTTGGAAGCTGCAGACGTGGGATTCCTGCTGCTCAACTGCTAACCAGCTCAAGGTGGGGAAGCCAGCACCAGCCACATGATTCAGAGCTCACCGAGCCCCGTGTCACCTCAAACAACAGGCACAGGAGAGATCATAAAAGGTTTTCTTGCAGACGGACTCCTCCAACTTGTTGGTGCTGCAGGTGAGAGGCACCCCTCCCTCCCTCCCTCCTCGGCCTCCTCAGCCCAGTACAAAGGTTGCACTGTCCTTTTTAACGGTGTTTCTTTATGGTGTTCCCACTACAGGAGGCCATGGGGGCCTGCTGGCTGTCCCAGCACTGACCACTGCAGGCCAGAGCACCAACCAGCCCCAGCTCCAGGTGCAGTGGGCCAGGTAGGACATCAAATAAACAGCAGTGCTACTCATCTCTCTTGGAAGAGTTCCCAGGGCCTGGCTACTTGCCCAGAAAATGACAAAACCCAAACGTCCCAGAGGCCTGATGATCTGTGCCGGTGGCAGCCCGCTCTGTGGGTTTCTCCTGGGAACTGAAGGAGCCCTGGCTGGAACAGACCAGCCATTTCCCCAGCCAAACGGACATCAAATGCAGAAGAGGCCAATGTGGTCTGCTGAAAAGCCACCAGGAGCTTTCTAAGGAGAGGGCAAGAACCCTGCTTCCACACTGCATTTAAAAAATAGCAAAACTACGTGACAACAAGAACCTCAGAGGCTGAAGAGGAGCACTGTGGAACAGTGAGAGTACTGCACTGGGGAAGCCACCTCTGGCATGGCTGTAGGAAGGCCAGCAGGTCCCTGATGGGGACAATTTGCCAGCACAGAATTTAAGTCAGACAAGTTTCTTGGGCAAGCTGGAACCAGCAATTGAATATTCTTGACGTTTTGACGGGAGCTAGGATCCTTTCAGCACGTTCAGGACAACACTAAGTGGTAATTCCTGATGCCTCTGGAAAGGGGTCCCAGGAGCTGCATGCAGACCAGGAGGCCACCAGCACGGGACCATTAGCCCCAAAGGTGTGTCCTGGCTCTCTGGAATGGCCCCGTTTGTCCAGGTGGTCCCACTCCTGGGGACCTGGCAGCACAGCCAGTCTGCAGAGAGGGTGTCTGGGGCCATGCGCTGCGGGGCTGGCATCTGCTCGTGCAGAGGACGTGGCTGCTCACCTCTACTGCACCTCGGCAGCGTCAAAGTCCTAAAAATGGGCCAAAGTGAGCAGGGTAGGACAGCGTACCACTGCTGTTTCAAAGTCCTTTTTTTTTTCCCAAAGGATTAAGTCATTTAAGAAACATAATTTAATCACTTTTGCAATTGAATCCTGGCCAAATAAAATCCCTCGTCCATTCTTAGAAGCAATGAATCATTCGACTGGAGAAGCAATAAAAAATATTGGATTTGTATAGTGGATTAATATAGAAATGTATCCCGTTTTGGCAGAGCTCCAAGCAAAGAAGGAAATAATCTTAGGAACAAACAACCGATAACCCGAGTACCTAAGATTCAGGCACTGGGAAGATAGTTCCTGCATTACCCAAGCTGTGACATTCAGCCTTGTGAAATACACCTTTTTGGATGCCATGATGAAATGTCAAAGGAGCAAATTAAATGCTGTTGGCCAGATGTTTGCATTTTATTTATTTCTCTAATAATTACCTGACAACAGCTGATGCAGTAGTTTGAAGGTGGGTAGCACAACATAAATTCTACATATTGGAGCAATTCTGACCAGACATCAATATTAGGATGGATAAATCACATTCCTTCTAGCTTCTGTACAGTGTATACATAACTACCTTGCAGCTGCAAAGCCAGCATTTTTGTATGAAAAAATTAATCTTCATCTTAACATCCTAATTTATACAGCTCTTGCAAAGCTGCAGTTATGAGGAATACATAAATATGTATACTTTGGAGCATACTAGGTAGTCAGATTTAGTTTTTATAAACCACTAGAACCTTTATTTTCATCAGTTTTGTTGTCTGATTATTAATGTGACAGTTTTCTTACCTTGCTGTGTTTTATTCCTCTGTTCCTCTCGGTGGAAATAGAGTCCTGCTTCTGTGACAATTTCTAGAAGCAACAAAACAAACGAGATTGCTCCCAAAGGTCTAAGCACAGTCTGCAGCTCCCAGGAATCAGTGAGGTCCGAACCTTTACATTTGGATGCAGAAGGCAAGACTTTCCTACCTGTGCCTCTTCAGGCAAATATATCTGGATCTGTTAACTTTCAGTCTGTTTCTGCCAGCATCTTTGTATTAACTAAAGCAGTATTTTTTTTTCTCTTTTTAAGACTGCTTAAGCAATGGGTTGCAAACACAATTCTGTGTCTGCATATTTATTATGGCAAAGGGAAGTTGTATACTCAAGGGCATTCCTTTTGTTGCTGGCAACATAATAACATTTGCTTAATTGTTTTTTATTAATGTTAACGTACCCAGAGGCTCAGACTCTGCCCGCACATTTTTGTAAATTGAATTAAAGGAAAAATGAATCAGAGTTAAAAGACAGCTGATTAATTTTATTCACTTGCTTCAGGGGTTTTAAGCCAAATGGTCTCCACGTCTATTTTTCTTTACAGCACAGATTTTATAGCCACAGGGCTAAGAGAAATTTGTCACTAAGCCATTTTCATTGCCATGTGTCAAGAAGGAGAGCTATTTAAAGCAATGAAAGGAGTGGACATTAGGGAAAGACACTCACCCCTTGCTCTGCCCAAATGGCAAGGTTACACAGACGTGGTTTCCTCTGCCTGCCAGATCACAATTTCCATAAAATATTTTTAATGAAGCCCTCAGAACACCCCCCAGAGCCTGTTGTGCAAGACAGACAAGGGCATAGGCTCAGTATAAACCTGCTAAGAAGGCGGATTTGGATTCACAGAAAATCCTTCTTATTGGCAGGTTTATCTCAGTGCATACTGTAATTTAAATGCCGTTATTGCAGTCTTTAATAGGCCTTCAGCTAGTCAGAGTAGAGATCAGTTCTTCAAACAGATGTCTAATTTGGAAATAAGCATCCTTCATTAGAGAAGACTCTGCTGGATGGGTATTTGTACAAAGCCTTGGCCGAAGCATCGGTGTGAATGCAGAGTCATTCTGTGTTGGGACAGAGCAGTTCTGTCTGTTCAGCAGCTTTCCTGAAGGGCCTGGTCTGGAGAGAAACTAGACACAAATATGGCAAGAGTTTCTGGTGATTCTGTTCGGAATGATTTCTTCAGCACTGCTTATTCAAAATGGGAAAGCTGGAAGGAAAGCAAGGCAAAAATCTCAGAGAAAGAAGAGGTGTTTTAAAGCGTACAAAAGTGGGTGGTTAGAGCCTGTCAGTGTAAGCAAAAGACACTGCAGAGTTCTCTAGGTCTGAACCGGCAGGAGCATCATAATTGGGGTCTCAACTTTTTTCCATCTCTTTTGTCAGCCTAATCCACACGGACAAGGACTCCAAGGTGCTCCAAGGGCTGGAGAAAGCTCCTGGGTGGCACTGACCATCTCTGCCTGCATGACCATGGGCCAATGCTAAGTTAATGCTGCCCCAGCCAACTTGAGGTGGTCTTCTTTGTTCATCCCAGGTTCTTCAAATGGTCCTCACTCCCTCATCCTAGGTACATCAACAGCTAATGACATACGGGTAAAGAAAAATTAAGAAACATTGAATTTTGGAGGGTAGAGGAAATGCCTTTTATACTCTCCAAATACTTTGTGAACCTTCTTGCAAGTTTGTCCATGTCATAGAATCCTTGAGGTTGGAAGGGACCTTTAGAGACAATGTAGTCCAACCCCTCTGCACACGCAGGGTCACCTACAGCACGTGGCACAGGGCTACATCCAAGTAGGTTTGGAAGATCTCCAGAGAGGGAGATTCTACAATCTCTCTTGGCAACTTGTTCCAGTGCTCTGTCACCCTCACTGTTTAGAAAATTTTCCTTAAATTCCTGTGGAACTTTTGGTGCTTCAGTCCTGTCTTCCAAACTGTTCCTATGTGCTTCGGGCCTCTCACAGGGCATGCACCTTGAAAGTCCTGCAAGGAGTCGCAGCCGAGACCTCTTGGTGTCGCACAGGGCTAATGAGACCAGCCATCCACCACATCCACAAATAGCTCCCAGTGCAGCAAAACCAGTGAAATTCCCAGCAGGTCTTCATCCAACGACCTGCAAAAATCTAATCCTTGTGGAAACCCAGCATAGTCCATGTTGGGACTACCTCCGCAATGGGCAATGAGAGGTTGGGAGGAGGGCTTCTCCTGCTGCCCCCGCAGGCAGTGAGGCAGCTCAGGATGCCCCCATGCTCTCCCTCCCATCTCACCATCACGACATCCTATTGCAGTTCTGCATGCAGCCAGGATGGTCATGGCATCTCTGAAGACCCATGGGCTCTCTCTGGCCTCTCGCAGGAGGTGGGTTCTCACACAGCTCCTTCCTTCCATGGAGACACTTAAGGCCTCTCTTCTACTAGCTGTTGTGTAGTCATTAAACTTAGGGGGAATTTAATATCTTTGGGGTGATTATTTTCACAAAAAAAAATGTTGGAAATGTGTCAACAGTTTTGAAAAGTCATTGTGGACATGGTAAACACATCAGTCACACTGCTTGAAGCCACAGGAAACCAAGCTAAGAATCCAAATACACCCAAAATGGTGTATGGGAAGGAGCAATATTCAGAGAATAGCGAAATTGGGAAGTTACTTCCCAACTACACCTATACCATGAAATAAAGGTGCCTAGCCTTGAAGGCAGTTCACACAGAACAGCTTTTACAGGCACATTATGGCTTTTAAACCTGCTTGAGCTCCAAAACAAGGTGGTCACAGCTAGATGTTTTTAGGGTCAGCTCCTGGCCCATTGCTAGACCAGGCCTGGGAGTCCCCCGGCTTGTGCCATGACCACAGACAGGCCAGGGCTGCGCTAGTGATGAACAGAACAGGCAAGGGGCACCTTCGCAGTCCCCAAGTACAGAGACTTTCAAGGAAATAAAAGTTATCAAGTCCAGACATCATCATAAAAGGGGAGGAAATGTTCATCTTTGGCTCTTACTTATCTAACTGAAGCCAGAAACAAAACAGAGAAGATAATACAGTAAAACTCTCTTTTAACAATCTTTAGGAAAGAAATGTACTCTTTTTTTAGATAATAAAAGCAGACAGCCTCATGTATTCACAGGATTAATGGTGGTTGGTTTGAAGAAGCAAAAGAAAATAAAAGAAAAAAGAAAAATACCAGATACAGAGAGATTTATGATGAAAGTGCAGTTTGGCTCCATTGTGTTTAACCTGGGGAACAGTATAAGAGTGGTGTGGGAAAGAGCATCTCACCAGTAAGCCAGCAGTTAGGTAGTCATGCGGGAAAAGACCCTTTCTCAAGTATGCACAGAAGAGCCTGAGTGAGGTGAAGAATGTTATGAGAAAGTTTGCTCTGAATTTCCTGACATCTGGGAGATTTAAATTAGAGCTGTACCTTCCCATCGTGCAACTGCTCATAAAACTATGTTTTATTGTTGTGCAGAGAAATGCAGGATGAAACAGCAAGCTCACGTATTTCCTCATTGCTGGAGCTCCTATTCTGAAGACCTCAAATCTTATAACTACAGGCAAAAACAACTTTCTCTGATGAGCAAAGCATCCTGCCTTGACTGACATAGGTGACACTTCAGAATTACATTCCTGAGTTAGAATTCAATTTCTCAGTTCTTTTGTTATTTTTGACTAAGTCAAAGAAAACATATATATCATTAGGATATGCCATTGCCTTCCAAGTATCTCAAAAGCTCTGCCTGGAAGTAGAAAGATGCATGAAGATTTTCAAGATAAGAGGATTTATTTGAAAGAGTAGCAAGAAAGCCAACACAACACAGAGGTCCAGCATGGACGTGTCAAATCAACTGTACTTTAAAGGAGCAATGTGTCCTGGGGAGATTCCCTCCCTTTCCCACTGTGCCCAAGTGCTGGGCTTGATTTCAGCCCAGCCTGGGGTCTCCAGTCCCTGCCCTGTGACACCAGCAGTGGGATGGGATCCCACTGCCACCAGGAGCCTCCAACCCACACAGTGCCCTGACTCCGTGTTTTATTTTAACATAGGAAAGTTTGGCAGTCTCCAGTGGTTCCTCAGCACGAGAAACACTATGTGTTATTCTGGAAAAGGATTACCAGATTGCAATCCTGTTAAAAGACTACATTTTGTAGAGAAGCGTAGCTAAGCTTACTGTCTGTCCAGTAAATGCCATCTGTGAATGATGCGATTACAGAAATAATAATTGCAATACTAACACATAATGAACACAAAGCAAAGGCACGTAGAAGATCAGAAGAAATCATATCAGAACTAGCAAGAAAGTATGTTTTCTGCTCAAGTTTTCTCTAGGGAAAGAGAAACTTCACCACAGGGTGGCATTTGGCCAGAGAAGTTTCAAACTATTATCATGGCAAAAGCAAAAAGTATGTGATGTCATCCAAACTACAGCCAAGGGCACTTTAATCTCAGCTCTCTTAATCTTTGCCATGTATCTTTTATCTCTGTTACGAAGACTAACTTCAGCTTCATGTTGCTAAATGAGAATAATTTCCATTAACATAACTGGGGTCAGGGTTATTTTTAAAAAACTGCTGCATTTGCAGATGTGCTCTGGTGTTTCATGAGAGCGTCAATGCCACTGCATTTGCTTTGTTACAAATCAAAATGCAGGACTTACACGCTCTGAAAGAAAGAAAAATGCAGCATTCACCTGAGTGAGCTCCCTGCAGCGTACAAGGAAAAACATTTTTTCCTCATAATACACAATATAGGACACAGAAAAACACACAAAGATAAAAAATCCCATCTTGAAAGCTAGAGCAGAGATTGTCACTTCTACAAGTGACTCAAGAGTCACTTCTCTGCATTGTGGAGGAGACAGGACTGAGCAAGCTGGGCTCTGTGCTGCCCATGGCTATCTCAGATGCTTGAGAGCAGACCTTTCCTTTATAAGCTGTTTCCAGATGAAGATGTAGTCCCCCAGCTCCTGAGTGATAGGGGCATCGTGCTGAGAAGCCCATGTGAGTTTTGCCCAGCTTTCAAAGAGACACTTTAAAAACTAGTAAGGATTCAATATCTTCTAGAAACTGCCTGAGGCCATCTCTTTATGAAGGGAAAAAATGTGTCATGACGGAGCTACTGTGTACACTTGCAATGCTAATATTGCTCACGGAAAACAGACCCACACAAGCAATCTGAATGACATGCCAAGCACGGCCCTACTCTTCATCAAATCACACCAAAGCAACTGACTATCCCATATGTTAAGGATGTTGCTTATAGCAAAAACTGACAAAACAATCAGCTAAATAAACCCTTCCTTAAATTTACCATTTAACTGAGATCTTGACGCTGGCCTTTCCAGTCTCACAAGACCACTCTGTTTTCATTTTTGTGTTGTGAAGCTCTTGTCCTGAAATGCCTTGTTGACCCAATACCTTCAGTCAAACAAGCTGTTGCATACTGAGATGAAGCATGGTCACTAACCAGAATAAAGTGAAAAGAAAGAGAAAAGTTTCCCTAACAAATAGTATGTTTGACCTGGGAGATCACCTATACTGCAACCTTCATCCCCACACCACATGTATAATCCATGGAGAGGCACGATCTCATTAATTCTCAGTGTCCAATCTGCCCTGCAGAGCACCTCACTCCCTTTTGATATTGTAAGACAGTAATATTCTGAAAATATATGCAACATAGTTATTTTTGAAGCTGATTCTCAAAAAAAAAAAAAAAGGATTTTATATCAGCAAGCTCTAGCCTCTAGTAAAATATTATTACCCTAAGCAACTGTAATGAATACATATTTTAATAGGTGAAAAGGACAGGATTATGCCAATTACTAAAGTAAAATATGACTGTAATTACAGCAAACCCTATTCGAATTTTCAAAATTTTGCATGCTTAACAAAACTTAATAATGCTGTTAAGAATAAGCCCCTGGTTTTATTGATTACAGCATGATTTTGATGATTTTCATCTACAAATCATTAAGAATTATTACAGCTTCACAGGGAGCCTCAGAGATGGGAAACTTTTCTCCCTGTCTTGTTGAATCTCAGCAATACTCAACTTCATGCTTCTCAGGAAATGTCTCTTCTGAATGGACACGCTGGATTGCTAGCTCCCACACCGACCCATTCTGGCTATTAGAGGAAATCCCCACTCACACTTGACTTTGTAGCAGAGCAGGAGGCAACAGGAGACTAGGCTAACTCTTCTACTTAAGCTTCACCCTTGGAAACAAAATGCTGAGTTTTCTGTTTCCCTGAAAAATCACTATCAACAGTAGACTAATGTTATGGTAAAGAATTACTTTACCTACCAAAATCCAAAGACTGACAAAGCAATTACTAGGGTTAGAGACACTTGTTCTTAAATAACAGGTTTCACATGCAGCTATCTATAAAATAGCTCAGCTCCAGGTTTCCTCCTTGTTTTCTCCATCTAAAAAGGTACTGAAACACCTACACAATTCTCACAGCTGAAATCTTTAGGCAAGACAGCCATCTTAGACGTGCCATAGGAGGATCATGATTTCAGGACACATCTTGAGATATCAGTTTTCCCCCTGAGGCATTAGCCAGGTTTACACCTCCTTCTTCCTCTGCAAGAATTTCCTATGATGCAAAACCCCAACATTCAATCAGAACAATCTTGTTTAAATACTCCTTTCCAACATTATTGGCAGCTTCCTTCTATCACTGGATATTACTCTCTCTTGGGCATGCCTAGGTGCAGCCACTGCCTGGTTAGACACTGAAAAAAAAAATCTAATAATTGGTCCAATAATATAGTATAAAAAAGTTGCTCACCCGTTGTGTGGAAACACCTTCTACCTCATGGCATAGCAGGGTTGAAGACTGAATTGATGCTTGTCTTGGCCCTGTTGTACCTCATGCAATCACAAACAACCTCAAAGTAACCTCAGCTCACACAAAAACATGCCAAAGAAGGATGCAAATGGTTTGTTACCAGTGAGAATGAACCTAGGGGGATGACACCCCAAGAGCACTGAGGAGACACCACCTCTCTCCCAGCTGATAACCCCTAGGATAGGGCTTTTAAGGTGAATCTCACCAGCTCTGGTCATCATGCAAGCTCTGGCTATCATGCAAGCAGCAATAAAGACAGGTACTTACTCAAAGTCACACAGCAAGTGTGTTAGCTGATGTCTCCCTTTCCCCTAGCTGACGCTCTCAATATATTGTCCTGTTCTAACACTGTACATTAATTTGCTGCAGAATATTCCACGTGAAAATGGGAATTAGGGCCTTTAATCAAATCAGATCGCTTTCTCCTGGCATTGTCTGAAAATTATCTCTGATTCCATTAAAAGGCAGCAAACAGAAAATCATTCTCAAGTTTTTTTTCTGCTCTGTTCACATACAGGATATTCTCCACGCACTCTGCTCAGGCAAAGTGTTCTGTGCTCCCTGAAGTAGCTGTTGTACAAAAAAAAAACAGGCTTCTTGAATGGATCCTTAAAGGTAAAAGCACGGGTGAAGATGACAGCTTTGTGACATGAGCCTGCTCACCCCAGCAGGGCTCTAGTGCTGCCAACAGTCAGCATTGACTGTTTCATCAGTGGTCACAGGATGAAAGACAAAGAAAAGGAGAGAGGTATCATTTTGATGACAAAAATAGACAGTGTTTGTGAGAGGGAACTGCAAGATTTTATCAGTTGCTTGGAGATGAGAGTCCAGAAGGAAGACACAGATCTGGAGAACACTTGAGTGAAAGCTAGGGTAAGGTTTTCCACTAGACCTCCAGATCTGCCCCGCAATATTTGTCAGTAGAGGCAAATACTGTAGCAATATTTGCCTGTCCCTGCAGCAAGTACCTAGGTGCATCTAAAGGTGCACCTAAACTGTGGCCGTGTTCTCCGATTTGTCAGATTACATCAGAGAGCAGTGAAACCCCAATCTGTGATGAGTGCTGAGGCCCAGAGGAGCAAAACATCCCTGCTGCACATGCATAACAGCATGGAAGCAGATGTGGGTGGCATATCATAATTTATGGAGACAAGGTCATAAGCAAACTGCTTCTCATACCAAGAGTTTTATCTAATCTCTGAATATCTTGGACCTATGAGCTATCTACAACATCCCGAGCACAGGGAATTTGAGAAAGTATTGCTGATATCCTCATAGCTTGAGTTACCTCTCACTACTGTATGGCACAGATGTGTCACCAACTACCACTTCAGTCAGAGTAATTCGGTCCAAGAAAGAGAAAGAGGTTATTTCTTACTACACATTAAATTTCTGCATTTTAAAGCTTATGAGACAGTTTATCGGTCTTGGGCTCTAAGAAGAACTGCAGATTTAATGTATACAAATCCCGTACAATTGCAGTTCTCTGATTCATAAGAACTGCAGTCTGTCATTAAAGAACAAAAACCCCTAGACTACAGTTTTCAAAAGCCTATATTGATTCAATGCGAGAAAACAATGGTCTGGGGAGGTGCCTTAAGAAGCAGGGCTGAATGATGGAGTGACACTTATGTGGGTTAATGAGAGAGTCACCTAAAGGAGATGACAATAAACAAGGGAGTGTGTTTCCATCCACTCCTATCCATCAGCCTGCACTTCTGATCAAGTGCTGCACAGAAAAGAACCTCCCTAGTGCTAGTCACCTAAATTTGGTGCTCAGCCCCTGCATCACATTGATCCTGCAACAGAGCCGGTGAAAGGGACGGCCACCAGGTCCCCTTCCTCTGGGATAAAAGGGGAGCTCGGTTTTAACCATTTTTGTGTCTGTGTCACAGGCTAAGCGGAGAGGTGGCACAGGGCGGGCAAGATGCTCTGACCTTATCAAAGACATTTTTCACATTTCCTCCCAGACGACAAGGGAACGATGCTGTTAGGAGCTGCAGAGCGCTCCTCTCTTTAAAAACAACTGATTCCTACCTAGACACATATTCTGCAGGTTGAGTTGTTGCACTGTGCACTGTACACTCTTGTTTGAGCTTTGCATTCAAAGTGGTGTAATTCTGAATAGATTCTTAATTTGCACTATTTTAGGCAAGAAATTTATGAGTGTCATTTAATTCCATTTCTAAGTGGGGAACTATGATTTGAGTCCTTTTGCCATGCTATTTATTTTCCTCTCAGCTTTTCTACCACATAGATAAGTTGTGCAAAAGCCTACAGAAAGGGGAACTTTAGCAAAACGGAACTTTTCCTTGCATTTCCTCTTTTGCAATATAATCCTTTGAAAACATCCAGAAATCATCATTTTCCCTTTTTCCTTTTGGTTCAGCAATGCTAAAACTTCAACCCTAAAAACAGAGTGGTTACTCTATGAGTGGGGCATTGGGGAGCTTTGATAGCAGAAAGGCAAAAAGCAGCTGTTAGAGCTTTTTAAATAGAAAGCCCCAATCCACATGAATGGTGAAGGTTAAACTGTTTTGCAAGTCACTTGACAGCTCCTGCAGCTCAAAATACTCCATATAGGCAGAGATCACACGTGCAGATACTGCTCAAGCCATTGGTCCTATGATGGAGAAAGGCAGCAGGGAGTGAGTAGTAGGAAAACAAGGAAGAATGAGGGAAAGGGAAACAGGAGGCATGAATTTTCCCCAAGGGCATCATTTTTCCCTTCTCCAGAACATATCTGCTTTATAAACAGAGAAGTGTAATAGGATAAA
>JAVCKT010031746.1:0-14756 GCA_032273925.1 Rhynchotus rufescens | reverse complement strand
ACTACAAGGCTTTTTGGAACGTGACCCATGGGTATGTTGAGAAACCAAGGTCAGCTTGATGATGGCTGAAGGTCCAAGCACTCCTGTGGTTTGGAGGCACGACCATGGGCATTGACAGTGTACAGGGTCCCCCCGTGCACTTGTAATCCATCATAACACATGGAAAACATATTTGTAGACGCTGATTCCAATATTTCTGGGTGTTTTTCCTCTCACCTTTCCTCCCGCTGTCTAGCAGGTAAGAAACTATCAAAGCTACTGGCACATGAAGACACATCCTGCCCCAAATCCCCATTTTCCATGTCAAGAAACGGAAGCAGAGGCAGAGCTGCTCACTCACCAGGCCACCAACAAGGATAACAAGTCACTGGGTCTCTGCTCTGCATTTATCTTGACCAAACTGTCCCTCAAAAATTGTTTTAAATCACACAGTTAGAAGAGTGTTAACGCTCATACCCTTGCCTGAAATTAAGCTCACTTCTTCTTGCCTCAAATTAAGCTCACATTAAGCTGTGGGAGCTCCCAAGCGCCTCTGCTTCTCACACCCTCTCTCCGGGCCTTGTCTGGCATTCTGGAGATAAGTTTCCTTTCAAGATTCTGCTTTTGTTTCCATTTCTCCATCTGGTCTGGGTTTTTTTCCTCCTCACTGAAACACGAATTCCGAGAAATTGCAGTGTCCAAATCAAAGCACCTAACCTAAGACAGGACTACCCTGGAAGGACAAAGCCGTGAGCAAGGAGCCCTGGACAAAAGACTCCTTGGCCTGTCCACAAGCAGCTTGTAAGTCTCTTATGTCAAATCTGGGAAGACGTGGGGAGCAGATACCATAGGGTCTGACTCACAGTCCGGTTCTGCAGCTGGAAACGGCCATATGGACAATGATCTGAGATGATCAGCTGGCCTCCAACTGCACCGGGGTGGCCACCAGCCTTCCAGGAACTCAAGCAGAGCTGTGGATGTTCCCTCCCAATGTTGCCTAGAAGAGGAATCTCATATAGGCGGCTCCCAGCAACGGCTCCAACAGTGAATGTCACCCAACAGGCCAGCAATGATGACTCATCTGCTCTGAGATTCACCCAAAGACCCTCTCACAGACCCATAAAGGGACCGAGCTCTGTCTTGTGAAGGTGCAGCGGTCATACCAGCAGGTCAAGTCACATTGAGGGGGACAGGGAGCAATAAGGGAGCAACATCCCGCAGTAGATGGTCTATGGTGAGACTCCCAGTCACTAGTGACCTAACAGGGCGTTGGGTGAACACATGCTAGAGATGGGCTCTGAAGACTGACCACGTCTGGGCAGAACATCTTGGACTGAAGGATTTCTTGAGAGTCCTTGAGAGCTTCTTAAAGTTCTATTTTCTGCCATATAGAAATGCTTTTCCACCGACGGGCTGAGGTTGCAGACAACTGCAATCTCAAAGCAGGTGGTGATACAAGGACAACCTCAGCTAGGTACCAACGTCCCAGAAATGGAAGCAGGAACACGGGGCAAGGATCACACAGCAGCTTGAGGCCGAACCAGAACAAACTCAGAAACTGAAAGCATCTAGTTCATCTCTCCTGGGGGACACAGGCACCAGGGTACCTCCACCTTCAGAGCATTCAAAAAAAGAGAACTCCTTCTTGGAACAAGGAACACTTCTTTCTGTTTAGGAATAACCCCTATGGTTTTTTTGATGAGAAACCCACAAAGAAGATGCCAAAAGGGCTGAGCCACAAAGACTAGCTTTTCTTGTTAAGTGCTAAATAGCTTTTTCAAGAATAACCATCGTCTCCACGATCCAAAAGCTTCAGGGTAACAGGAGAAGAAAGAGCAGCATTATTTTGTTATTGCTGTTTTTGATTAATCAGAGTTAAGCAGCCTCCGCTTCTCCAAGTATGTTGACTATAATCCATATGAAAATGTTCCCTGAAAAGCACTTTACAGAAGAGCTTAAACTTCCCTCAGGTTCCTTCGTTCTGCACAGATTCCTATTCCACGCTGGAATATCTTGCTCATAGACAGTTTTTCTTCTTCTAAGCAGCTGCTCACCAAGGATGAGGCTGCTAAGCACAAGGGTTGGGCGGTTTAGAGAAGAGATTATGGAAGAGAACAACCACATTGCACATTCATCACACTGTGACAGTATTACTTAGTACAAAATCCACTTTCTAGATTCAACGCATGATCTTTTAAGACATAAAAATGCATTTTTAGTCAACATATTATCTAAGTCTTTTCTATCACAGTATGTTCCCAGAATTTTTCTGCCCACGTTGACAACTAATATTTTGCTTGTATGACAAATTTTAGCATTTATACTAGGAATAGATATAGACATAAATTAAAGCTTGAAATGATCTCATCTTGTTGCTGTAAGCTGACAAAAAATATCACCTTTAAAGCACTAAAGCCAATGGCAAATTAATTTTTGTTTTATTTTAAAGACCACGTTCAAGGGCTCCCAATTTACATAACTCACAACCAGAAAAATTACGGAAGGTCCCAAGTCCTCTATTTACTGGACATCATCTGCCCTCTAAAGGCTCCTTGAGAAAGTGCATGGAGGGCTGCTCGAAGCCACCGCTTCTCTCCATCACAGCCTGGGTGCTTTTTGCAAGACAACAGGCTAGAAATGAAGACAGAAAGGGTCATATACCCCATGATTCATTTTTTTAAATTTTCTCCCTTGCCTTGTCCCCCCAAACTTGCCCCCCTCTTCCATTATCAAACTGGATCCCGTCATAACTTGGCCAAAGCTTAACAGAGGTCAACCTACATGGGAGAAATCCTGACTTCATTGAACTAACTTAATTAAAAATACCCTCTTTTTATGTTTGTATGGCTTTTTATGTGCAGCAAGAGAGAACAATATCAAGCATAAACCAGCAGACAGTGAACAGGACTGCATCTCTTTCACCACGATGCAGAAGTTTGCAAGTCTGCAGGCAGAGCAGCAGCGAAGACCTTGCCAAATGAGCCCGTTTGCTAAGAATATATGTGTGGAACACTCCCTGCAACACTGGCATTGCACACGCAAGCTCTGCCCTCAGGAACATCAGCGTTTGCAGCTCAAGCAGGGACTTGGTCAGAGCTAGAAGACAGGAGAGCACCAGAGGTGGCCCTCAATGGCTTATTCCCAAGGGAGAAGTCCACAGCCTTCGCTGTCCCCAAGGGCAGGAGCTCTTCCAAGCCCACGGGCCCCAGCAAGGCCCCTCAGGGCGCCTCCTTTTGGGGTTATTTCTCTGGAATGTGATTTTCTCCATCAAACCCTGCTAACCTCGGCAGCCCCACTACAAACAAGGGCGCTAACGATCAACACCACCGCTCAGCAGACCTTATCGTGCATCTTCTGCTCGTATTACGCCTCACTCTGTAAATTCTGCCTGGCAATTTGGAAATCACGCTGGTGCATAAACACTCCGCACGAGCTCCCTGCGTGCCTCGCACGGTGGTGTTTTCCCAGCGCGCGCTGTGACTTTACCCTGCAAACCTCATCCCCAGCCCAACACAAAGCAGAGCAGGAGCCGGGGAGAGGCCTAAAGTCATCCCTGGGATGCTGATACAGGCATTTATCACCCCAAACCCCCCTGCAAGGCCGGGCACCTGCAATGCCCTCGGCGCACAGCTACTGTAATGCAACCAGGCCCCTGATGCTGCTTTGGACCTGGAGGTCTCCAACCTGTGCACCTACCCCCCTCTGAAATCCCTTCGCGGGGATCCACCCGGGAGCAGGGGCATTAAGAGCCACAAGGGACATCAGTGGCGTTCACTGGCATTAAGGACTCTCCAAACACACTGTTTTCATTAGGGGACCTTAATAACGATTAAAACAACCCATTATTGTGGACTGAACTTTTTGGCCAAACCTACCTGCCAAGGCAGCTTTGATGGATTGCACCGGCCCATCTTGCCCGCAGACCCAGTTCAGGGAGCAGATTTTCTGTTGAATTTCAGGGGAATTCGCTGAAGTCATCACAGGGGGTTATAAATGAGCAGTCTGCTTTGGTGACAAACTTCCTTCAGAGCCACATGTGGCAGCCCAGAGAGAAGCCCAACCTGAAGGCACGCTTCAAAGCCTCGGCCCGCTCCTCCTCCTCCAAAATACTGGTACAAACGTTCAAGAAGAACCCAAACCGCCCAGTTTCCAGGGCGTCACTTCTTACCCTCATTAAGCTCTTTACGACGGCTTGGATTTAAAGGATGGGGTTTCAAACGGGCTGACCGTGGCCACCCTTCCAACAGCATGGAAGCAACAGCAAAAAAATGACAAAGCACAAAAAGGAGAGCGGGAGGGAGGCCCACATGCCCCCCGTCCAGGGGAGGAAACCACCCCTCGGCACAAAGCAGCTCTAATGCCCCATGCCACGCGCTGCCGTGAGGCTCCCCCACTCTTCCAGCCCTCTTCGAACTGTGATCCCCATCACAGTGACCTAATTATTTAATTACACTTGCCTAACGACCTGTTTTCAGGAGTTTGCTAAGGCAAAGCGGAGCTAATAGTACAGGCACCCTCATTAATAACTTGGCGTTTGGAGGGAGGTTTCGGCTCAAGTAACTCAAGGGTCTTCCCCAACAGGTCACTCCGTCACCGTGTTACAGATTGAGCAAAAAAATCCATTCCCAGTAGAAGGAAAGCCAAAGAAAACCATTGTTTGGGCCCAAATTGCTGTGCTTAAATTCTCAGGATGGAAATGCTGAAGAGTTTCTCCAGGGCATTGGAATTAGCTGTGATGGGAGCAAGAGAGACGTGTCAGCCCAAAGCTCACACCCCATCCAGGTAACGAATCCTTCCCACGTCACAAGGCAGCGCTGGCTCCATTTAAATTTGCAGGCTTCGAAATTACAATTCCTTTTATTTTTTTTTTAAGACCAAAATAAACAGCAGTTTTCACAAGAGAAAAAAAAAATAGGGCAATTAAAAGTTAGCATTCTTCCAATTTCTCGTTAGTAAAAGTTTTACAGCCCTCCAACATGTGGCACTCGGGCGTAACACCCGGCAGAAGGTAAAATCCCCCTGTCTACCTTTCATAAATACAGCAGCATTTCAGCGCTGGTGAAGATAGTCTGGTTCCTATTACCAGCTTTTTTTTCCATTTTAAATTTACTAGTTAATTTTATGGAAACAAATAAAGGGACCTGCGCATTATAAATCTATTAAGGATAAAAAACATACCTCTGAAAAGAACCACAAGAAAAATCTCGCACCTTCTCTCCACCCCCTTCCAATTTTAATTTATATACTATTAAAAATAATAATATTAAAGAAAAAACAGTGCCTGTGCACTGAGCTGGGAGGTCTCCCTGCGTCCCCTCCGCTAGCTCCCTTGCAGCCGTGGGCACATCTGTGGCACAGTTGCGCATGGCCAGACAACTATAATTGACCTATCACTTTTGCAGGAAATTCCACCTGCTATTGATAAATAGAAGAAAAAAAATCAAAAATTTAAGTGTTCTGCCATCTAGGCTCCCATTTGAGGCTGGTAAGGGAGGCTGAAAAACTGAATTCAATGTGGTCTCGCCAGCTCTGCCTCCACCTGCAGTTAATGGACCTGCACCTGCTTTTCACAAGGTGTGAACCTGACCCCCCAAAGTGCACAAGCCGCTCGGTGGAACCTCCTCAACCCGAGTCAACCGCAGCAAGAGGTGTCCATGCGGGAAGAGCGACGGAGGTGGAAAACGAAGGATAACTTGGCATCACCACAAGCACCTGACCCTAAGTGAGAGAAGAGCTGTTGGGTTCAGCAACCACCCATCGCTGTTGGCTCCAGCATTGTTCAAAAGTAGAGGACAAGGAGAAAGGAATACGTAGAAGACGAGGAGATACGTAGAAGACGAGGAGAAACGTAGAAGACGAGGAGAAACGTAGAAGACGAGGAGAAACGTAGAAGACAAGGAGATACGTAGAGGCTGCTGGGTTGGCCTATCAGGAGCTGATGTGGAATGATGGAGAAGTTGTTGGAGCAAATGTGTCACCAAGCAAGACAGGTATCCCAGCCCTCCCAGGCTGGCTTTGTCTCCCTCCGGGAAGTGTGCGGCTCCTGGGAATCATGCCCCTTCCCACGCGGAATCTGGTGTGCACATGGGGCTGAGCAGCTCGCGGGGACGGAAGCAGGCGGAACGACGTGGCCATCAGCGCGTGCATGGGAACATCCTCAACTCCCTCAGCTCACAGCAGTCACCGAGCCCAACGCTGCGGCTTGAATCAAACGAAAAATACGCCCTGCTGACACACATTTCTCTTGCAAAACGTCTCCTGGGCTTTCAGGATGGCTGTAACTGCTGCCATCATTTCTAAGCCTACAGCTAATTTCCAGCTCGCCAGCTTTGCGAGTTTTACGTATCTCACATTTGTGCTCATCTTCTGAGCACACTGCCAAGCACCTGAAGCTGCTCTACCCAGCACTTAGCCCCTGGACGTTGTTACACACGCAAGGATCACACCTAAAGGAACCTCTTTCCTGCTAATATGGACTCACCATTAAGGTTCTTAGAAAAAGAAAGGAGAAAATGCAGTGGGGAACAACAACTTTATGGACCATCGCTGCATCTAGCAGACAGTGATGGACTAGCTGGCAAGACCAAACCCTTCTGGGTCGCTAGAACCTCATCAATTGAAATCACTAATTAATATTCTGCACGAAGTTAGAGGGATGAGACTTAGTGAGAAAATTTCATGTGCACCACCTACAACTGTTGTATAACACACCATAAAATAAAGCTAGAAATCAAAACCTCCTTTTTGGTTAATTCTAGCACAGTGAATGGTATTGAAAGACATCAGCTGAGCAGATTCAACAACAACAAAAAAAACCCCACATTTTTCTGCTCATTGCTCCCAGCAGGCGCCCTTTGAATGCTGCAAAAGTGAACAGCTCAGTGACACCCCGGGAGGACCCTCAGCTGGAGCCGAGAACCGTTTTCTGATGGTTCTGATGGTTACCAAGTAAAAGAAGAAAAGAGACCGTGTTAGACCCGTCCCAAAAAAGGCTCCTGCAAATAATCAGAAAGTCTTCAAGAAGTTGGAATCTCCTCGTCCTCCATATAAATTCCAAACTGCCTTTTTTTCCCATTCCGAATAGGGTGGAAAGAGAGATCCTCCCATCTCCCAAGCTGCTGAGTGACTTAATAATGTTGTTCTTGAAATGCTTTGGAGATACTTCAATAGCAAACGTGAAACAGAATTGCATTCTAAAGCCCTGCAGGTCCTTTGAGAGTCAGACCGATGGTTGCTCAACACTCCCGGTGGAGCCTGCAGCTTTGAAGAGAACGGGGATGCGGGTGCTTCAAAGGTGCCTTACAAACCTTGGCACTTTGTGGACCTCACGCTAGGCAGCTCCAACCTGCCTCCTCCCTCCACATTTGTGTGATTTTGTGAGCTACAAGACCAGCTCCTTGCAGTCACAGAGGAGCAAAAGTGATCTGAGCAGCCCGCAGGTGAAGCCTGGCCGTCCAGGCGCGATGCGGCGCTGCCAGCCCAGGCTCCTGAACTACTACAGCTCCATTCCCAGCTCCCTGAGCTGGTGCCCTGGTGCCAACGAGGAAAAGGGCATGTGAGCACAGCTGCCGTGCAAGGCACTGGAAAGCACCAAGATGTGCTCCTGGGTTTTTGCCTGGTGTTTTTTGCACGCTCCGAAGATTTGCACTGGATTTGTAGAACCTCTGCAATTAGTTATAAATGATGAAGTGAAAGGCTGAGGTTGTGCCCAAGTCAGAGAGGATACAGGCACCGACTTTAGTCACTGCTTTGCTAAGTAAAGTGCTGCTTAACCCAGAGTTAACCCTGCACCCAGCTAGCAACATGTCTGATTATTTCTCCCCACTTCTGTTTCAAGAGCACATTATAAAAATTAGCATCATGCTTCAGAAATATGCCTTGAAACACTGGCTTCATTCCTTGGATGATTCTGCCTTAAGCTGAAACATATACCTGGGGTAGCATTTCACATACCCTGCTTAGGAAGCACATTACACGTGAAATATAAGTATTGCCCCTTGGAAACCAGCCTGGGGGTCTCCCTTTGCTTCCAGAAAGGAGCTGCTTCATTTGCTCTTTGGGAGCGGGGAGAAAGAAGAAGGAAGCAGAACCTCGTGCTGTTCTGCAAAAGGCTTCAATCACCTCCGGAGGTTTCAGGCCTGAACATCCCAAAAAACCGAAGCACTCGCAGGAGGCGAGCAGGATCAGACTGGGAATGAGCAGGTCACAGTTGCTAAAATCCACATTCAGACTATTTCTTTTTGGGAGCGCTATCAACACACGCACAGCAATCGCTGGCTGAGCTAACAAGGTAACCAGAGAAGATGCAAACCTGAAATTTTACACGGTTTTAGATCTGCTGCAGAGACAATTGTGGGAATTTCTGGCTGGTCTCTTTGCATGCAGCCAGCTGGTGTGCCAACCACCACCCTTCTGGAGTGCACCTTCTGCATCTTCTCCCGAGGTCACTCAAAGCTACAGAACTTCTGGGATGACTTCTTCAACCTTGGACATGGTAATAATAAAGAGAGATTTCATAAGCAGTTCCTAAACCGGTTGCATTTCATATACAGGTAACAACACTGGCGTGCCGACCCCCTGCCCCATCCTTAGCACTACAAGACATCTTTCAAACTGTGAGCAGCTTCAAGAAGTCATTGACAGGTCTCTGGACCTTCCTTTCTCATCTTCTGAGTCATCAGAAAATCACAGAGCCAGAGGGTGGCTGAGGTTGGAAGAGACCTCTAGGGATCATCCAGTCCAACCCCTGCCCCAGCAGGGACACCCAGAGCACGGGGCACCCGGGCGCATCCAGGTGGGTTGGGGAGATCTGCAGAGCAGGAGATCTCCCAGCCAGGAGCTGCCTGGGTTTCAACTTACACCCATTGCCCCTTGTCCTGTCACTGGCCACCACTGAGAAGAGCTCGGCCCCTTCCTCCCTACATTATATGTCAGGTACTTATACATACTGATCAGATCCCCTCTCAACCTTCTCTTCTCCAGGCCAAACGGGCCCAATTTGCTCAGTCTCTCCTCATATGAGAAATGCTCCTGTCCCTTAATCATCTTGGTTGCCTCCGCTGGACCTTCTCTAGAAGCTCCACAGCCTTCTTGTTCTGCAGAGCCCAGAACTACCCCAGTGCTCCAGGTGAGTGCACTGGGGTCTTCAGGTGGGCTGGGGTACTGTAACCGCCTGTGCAGCTTCCAGTTCCTGAATGGACAAGTCCCCAGCCCATGGCAGGCCACCAAAAGCCCTGCCTCGGGATGGACACAGCACCCACCTGCACTCTGCGATGCCGTCGCTGCAATCACCCAAAGTCACCCAAATCAATGACCTGGGTGACCGCTCCTGAGCACCCTGAACTGCTTTCAGACATTTGGCTTGGCATCAACTTGATGATTTATTGGACCTTGTGGTTGTCCTACTAAAACAGAAATAGACTATGGTGTTACATTAAAGAAAAAGTTATCATGGAGTCTGCAGGCCCCTGGGCAGCTAGGAATGTGCTCTAGTTGGCATTCACTTTAGCAAAGAAAGGGAAGCAGGAATTCCCATTCCCACCAGGGCAAAGGACTAATGCGGAGCAATAAATCATTAATCCAAAGAGACATGGACTTGTCTTCTCAGGAGGTGAGGGACAAAGAGCTCAACGCTCTGCAACTACAAGTAAAACTAGTTTCTGAGCCTCAAGATGAGGAACACCAAGGCAGAGGAGGAACACAATGTCTTTCATAAACCAGAGATAAAAATTTTACAGTGAAATAAGGAAAAGAAAATCCAAAATCAGTGTGGACTTCCAAGCAGTCAGGACTTTTCCAGACATTTACCTAAATATAGAATAATGCAAAATGTGAAGACTTCACCTGGTGGGGAAGAGTGGAGGAAGAAAAGAAACAAACCTGCTTTTTCTTCTGCACAATAAATTTCTTTTATGGCTAAAAAAGTGCTAGGTGATATTCAATAGCATGGAATTTCCCTTCTCTCACAGGTATTATCTTCAGACAGGAGATAATAAAAGCTTCTAGCCATAACATTTTGTGGTTTTACCTTTCCTCTGAGAACACTTTGCTTCATTTGGGGAATTTGTTCACTACTTAGATCACTAGAGAGATAAATACCAATAAAAAAAAAAAGAAAATTTTCTTAAACAATAACAAAAGCCTATTTATCGAAAACATCTCAAAGCAAACGCTTCTCCCCAAAGGTTATTTTTACTGTTTAAAGGCAGGTGCCCAAAATTTCTTCAGGAAAGGAGCTGATAGATGAGATTTCCTTTTCAAGTAGCAGAGAGTTCTAGTTTGTAAGAAGTTTCTAGTTCCCTCCAGCTCCAGAAGAGCAGGAAACCCAACAGGTAGGTCACGCTCTGCAGCGCTGAGGAAGAGGAGAAACGTGGCCCACACAGGACCCCAGGCCAGCAGGACTCCAGTGCAGACACCAAGAAAGCGTTTACATAACTAGTTAACTTGAGAATGAACCAATTCACTTGCAGCAGCAGATGCCAAGTAATTTTAAGAGGCTGATAAAGTTCTGTCTGCACCACGTGAAGCCTTAAAAACTTTTGAGAAAGGCTTTCAAGTCTGGCACAGGGTACTCTAAGTAGTGACGGCCAGAAGCACCAGGAGCTGGAGGAGGAGAACCCAGCACACACAGGACCAGCTGGCCCAGCTCGTACTCTCCAGTGCACGCTGTAGGTGATGGAAAACACAACTGTCGCCAAGGGCTAAAGGATTAATCCGCGTGTGCCAACACATTCAAACTTTCCGCCACTTTATGGTCACCTCCAGGTGGTTGGTTGGGTGAAAATGCAACACCTGGTCTTCCAGGAAGGGAAAAACAGCACCAAATACAAAGGGAATTAAAATCCCATTTCTCTGTCCATGCTGCAGGAAGACTTTGCTCCCCACGTGTCCTTAGCAGTCCCAAGGGGCCCCAAGGCCTTTCCAAGGCTGTGCACCCAAAAAGCAGAGCGAGCTGCTGTCTGCTGAGGCGAGCAGGCCGCAGGAAAAGGCTGGAATGCTCCAGGATGCTGGAAGCCAGTCCCAAAAATCCCGTTCTGGCCGAGCCACGAGCTGCCAGACGGGATTGCTGCTCCTGCACCACCCCACCTAGAGACAGCAACCACCTCCCGCCAGGCAAAAGCCTGTGTAAAAAAGGAAATAAAAAAGGTTTTAAAAATAACACTGAGAGATGCGGCAGCGATATGTGCAGGAAGGAAGTTGGCTGCTGTCCTAACTGGGGGATGACATTTCTACTGCAGCGAGCTGAACTTGAAGCCGAGCCCGCTCTGCCTATGAGGTGCTCCTGGAAGTCATCAACAACCCCTCCTCAAGGGTAACAGCAGCAACCCAACTGGAAGCTCATTCCTTTAACCCCAGGACTTAGTGCATCCCAGCACAAAGATCTTCCACTTCATGCTGGAGCAGATACTGGAATGTCATCTCCTGGAGAAGGTGGCTTTGGGAGTATTGGAGTTACTGCTGAATTCTGCGGATACAGCAGCCTACATGGCTCATTCCTCTTGATGAGGAAATTTCAATACTGGTATTTTGAAGCCTAAATAAGGGGGAAAAGTGGGATGTGAATTAGATGGGATGTTCGGATTCTACAGAGCAACAAAGGAAAAACAAATTCTGAGTATCTGGATTAAGAATAAAAGCATACTTGAAGCAGGACAAGGAATATAGGGGACCCCTCATACCTGCACCACAAGAAAAACTGTTCCCATGCCCCAATCCCCTTCCATGGGATGACTCGATGAAACTGCTCACCCTACAGTTTGTCTGTTTTTTCCAAGTCCAGAAGCCACCATATCTGGAATTCTGCTTCCTTAAAAGTATCATAAAGCCTTTTCCTCCCTCACTGCAGAGGAAGCAACAACCATCATTCAAAGAGATCAGTTCTATCAACTGGAGAAGCCTGGTACCAGCATCTTCTGAGACCAACTACCCAGCTCCACCACGAAGTCACACAAAATACCAAGCAATTACAGCCACCAACATCCGATATACACCAGCTATGGCTCACATGCTAGCTCTGCATTAGGGTCTTCTGGAAAAAGTTACCAAAGATAAAACAATCTTCCCAGCTTCTCAGTTAAAAAGGGACTACTGGGCTATGTCTGCGTCTTAAAAGCCAGAGCAAATTTGCATTTATCCCTGGAGGCTCTCAATACCAAAGGGTTCCCATTGGCCTTTAACAATGTTAATGCCCTTTCTTCATGAAACAATGACAATTTCTAGCCCTCTTGATGGATGCTGATGCTCTACAGAAGTCAAGAGCAGAAATGGGAAATGGATGTAGGACATCGTGACCGTCTTAGAAAATTGTTTACTCTCCTCAGCACAACACGATTAAGAACTCAGTAAAAGCAAGGGAGATGTGATTCAAGAGATTCCAATCTCAGCATAAAAGCCCTCTTTTCAGGTTCCTCCCAAGCCCTTGGAGCAAAATGGATCTCTAGCCTTCTGAGGGGCTTTTAAGGGAGATTTCGTTCTTAATTTCTGCCAGAACTTTCCAGAGTAAAGACTTTAGAGGAAAGAGAAGAAAGAGAAGAAAGAAAAGAAAAAAAGAAGAAAGAAAAAAAAGGAGGAATATAGGTCTGGGAAGAGAAAGAAGCTGAGGCGGTTCAGACCGTTCACCCTGTAAGAAGTAGCCGAGCTGTGGCTCACACTAACTTCAGAAAGTCATTCATCTTCTAAATGGAGCCACCAAGAAAGACGTTTGAGTGATTCCGACACAAGAGTCATCCTTGTGGGAGGTCTAGTGCAAACACGCGGTGCCTGTGACTTGCAAAGCCAGGAGGAAGATAATGCTGCTCAGCGGGACTGCCAAAGAAAAGTAATTCTCCATTTAAACAGAGACGACAAGGGAAAAATTGTTTCCAAATTTTTACAGCTGGAGGCAGCTTAGTGCAGCAAAGGCCATGGCTACAGGTGGGACTTCTACACTTAAGAGCCTCCAGCTAAGGCAGGGGGTGGAAGCGCCACAGTCATTTCTACAGCTCTCCTGGCCATCAGTAAGACAAGGGGCACCAAAATATATGGGAAGACATGGACAGGGTGTTTGAACTCACGGTGAAACCTTCCCATCACAAAGAGTATTTGGTCCCTGGCTGAAATCTCAAATCGCCTTCTTCACTGGCCCCTCACACCCGCCCAGGCTTATAAAGATCAGCTAGTGACCACAGGCACTAAGTAGGCTAAAGCCTTCACTGTTTAAGCTGAGACATCCAAATTCAAGTTGAAATGCATTATATGTATTATATAATGTATTATATGTAGCTGGAGATTTGAGTCAAGGATCCCACCTCACTATGGATGTTGCTCCAGAAGCCTAAGAACTAAGTGATAAAAAGATTGAATAATCAAGTGACATCAAGTAAAGATTTCACAGCCCCACCTGGCTGCATCACATCTGCTGAGCCCTACAGTCCCATTCCCAAGAGCATTCCGAAAAACACTAGAGGAGCAAGAGACCGGGAGATGAAACGATGTGGAGAACAGCAGGAACCGAGAGCTTCTGCCAGTGCCTCCCACTGACTCACACCCTCCTGAGCTGATGACTAGGCCATAAATCCAGCCCTGGCAATTCAGCAGAACCTGCTCCCTTGGAGTAAGAAAAGGGGCTATCTGCCAAAGAGTTAACTAGAAGAACCATTCATTGCAGCAGTGCAGCAGGTGAAAAAGTTATCACACAAAAACCCTTGCCTAATCCAAAGCAAAGGGAACTTCAGGTCAAGTCACAGTCTTAGTTTTGCAATAAATAAATAAATGTTTTTCATTTTTTTTTAAATTCAAGAAAGAAGACGCTCTTTCTTGTCCTTTCCTCCTGGCAAGAGCTTTACGTTACCACAGACTAACCCAGTTCAACTGAATACAGCCTCCACCTGCAAAGTGAGAGGCCTACTTGATACCCCAAAGCCCAACACGAAGCTTTCGGGGGAACTCAGAAAACCTTGTTAATCAAAGCAGCACAAATACGTACTTTATTCTGCAGGAAACACACTGCCAACCAGCAGCTCCGGTCCACAGCGCTGACCCCGTGATGGAAGAGCCCCAGATGACCAAAATTCACAACCTGTGATCCATGTGCAGCAACGAATGGGGCCTTCCATACCGTTCTGAGGTGACCCTCGTCACACACCACAGGACAGCTGTCACGTTACCACATTCCGGCTCTTTTAAGTGAAAATCGTGTATCCCACATCAGACTAATTGCACAAGAAAGGCACTACTCTTTAAAGCACTTGCAAATAAGCCCTGCAAGAGGAACGGATCCAAAAGAGATGAAGAGCCAAACAACTTTGCAGACTCAGCCTACCAGCGCATGAGGTCTTGGGTTGCTCATTAGAAGCTCAACGGATTTAGACTAATACTGGAATTACTTCTGCAAATTCACTTTCTCCTTCTTCCTTGCCCTGGGAAGTGAAGAGGACAACAGCAACTTGCTGTGGTGGGAACGGTCAATGAGAAAAGCGTCGCACATGGACGCATGGACACTACTAGCTAGGAGCTTTGAGAAGAGCTTTGATAGTCACAGATAGGAAAAAGAAAGCACAGCTCTCACACAGTCTCAGGATGGTTGAGGTTGGAAGGGACCTCTAGGGATCACCCAGTCCCACCCCTGTTCCAGAGCACGGGGCACCCGGACGCATCCAGGTGAGTTTGGGAGATCTCCAGAGCAGGAGCATCCGCAGCTCCCTGGGCAGCCTGGGCCAGGGCTCTGCACCCTCACACCAAGGAAGTTCCTCCTCACATGGAGATGGAGCTGCCTGGGGTTCAACTTGTCCCCATTGCCC
>JAVCKT010031743.1:21673-48012 GCA_032273925.1 Rhynchotus rufescens | reverse complement strand
AACCTACTCAAAGATCTTTTTGTCTTGTAAAATGGTTTTGCTCTAAGTTAGAGTCTTTTCCCATCTACGTGAAGAAAGACCTTGTTCCTTTTGGTCTGCAAGTGCTAAAAATATTTAGGAGTTTACAGATTATTTTCATAAGCTTAAGAAAGATAAGCTTCTGAAAGAAGGCATCTGCTGTTTCTTTGGTGCATTCTATTTACTAAACAATGCACGCAAATAGTGTCCTCATTCCCTGATGCCAGCTTCTTCCACCAGGCTTTTAGAGCAGATAAAAAGCTTGGACATCCTCTGGACTGTGAAACCCAGGAAGAAACACTCTGTTTGGGCAAATATCCAATCTTGAGCTTTATCTAGCTTAAGTTGAGATAGATCTTGAGCTTTATCTATGCTCATGATCGGCTTCTTCTATTGCCTCCTTCACTCAGATACCTGCTGCTATCAAACAGTTCCACTAAGACGAGTCTTCCCGAGGAGCTTCCCTTTTGCCTGTCCCACTTCAGCTCTCACCAGACCCAGACTGCAATCACAGTTGCTGATTGCTCTTAGGGAAAAGATAATTATCCTGTCAGAGGTACATACATTACATTATATGCCAAGAAGACTCATTGTATGATAGACATGAGGAAACACTGTATTAATATCATTGCCGGGAAAAAATAATTGATTTGAGCTACAGGCCCATTCAGAAGGTAGAGATACAAGTTGAACTGGTTTTGACATTAGCTTTTTCCTAGTAACTTCCTGGCTTGCTGCTTCTGGATTACATTCTCTTTAATGCTTACATTAAGGAAATGTAAGGAAATGCTTACATTTCCTTTAACATCAGAAATTTAATACTAATCCCTTAAGAAGTTAAGAATATATCATTATAAATTGAGTTAATACTATTGTTTTCCCAAAATTTGGGGATAAGAGAAGACTTACAGCACTGCCATGTTAGAGATATACCTAATTATGAATAACAATGGTGTGACAAGAACAGTTTTATAATGTGTAGCTTATACATATGTGCAGTGAGATGAAGATTAGAGATTTGGCTTGCTAAGAGAAAGATGCATAAAACAGAAGGAATTGATTAATTGAAATTAAAAGCAGCAGGGGTTATGCACTGCTGCATAATGGGAGTCATGAGTTAAATCAAGAAGTCTGCAACATCATCCTCTGTATTTGAGGAAGTTAAGGAAACATCTGATAGTGGTTCCTGTGGTGAAGCCATGGGCAAAACTGGATAAACTAGTGCTCCCAGGAGTCCAGTATGGGATCAGTTTAAGTGAGGTTTATATCTAGTATCCTGTAGTGAGCTTGAAAGCCCAAAATGTTAAAAGTGGAAAAAAGGAAGACAAAGAGAAGGGGAAAGAGAAACACATTCTGGCTAAAGCAGATTCTTGCTGGAGCGCCCAGATGCCAGGCCTGTCACAAGGGGCAAAGCAAGCCACAATCCAGAAGTGTTCATGGAAATCCATCCAAAAGCCACGTAGGCAGATTTCTGTCGATGCAGTTCTGTGAGCTGAAACAGAAAGGGGTAGGTTTCAGGTTCCATACATCAGCATCAAACACAAAATTTTAGATTTGCTTCTTGAAGTTTATGGCTATATATCTTTTCTGTCCATCTTTAACAACTATGAGTTATTTGTTGTGCTCTCTCTGTTTTCATTGTAAGCTTTCTGGGACAAGGGTTTTGTGCAAAGACATCTCCAGTTGAAGGGATGATCTTGGCTACAGCTGCAATACACTTAATTACCATAAGACCTATTTATAGAGATGCTGAGATTAACCTGGGAGAGACATGGCCACAGTGACTGTATACTAGTTTAATTAATACTGACTTTCTTAGAAGAGCAATTGCTCACCAAAAGGAGCTGTTTGGCCAGTTTCTACAGTGAAAGGAGAAAGACTACATTAAAGGAAAGCCTTAAAAATAAGCAAATAAAAACCACCTAGAACGTGAACAAAAGCAGTGCTAGAGAGAAAAACAGACCAAGGAAGCTCAAATGACCTGAAAAGAATTGAAAAGCTATACCTAAAGTTTCGTAGCCTTCCACCTGTTCTGCCTCATTCTTTTCAAAGCCTTTTCTCTTTCCTGTCTTTTGTATCCAGAAGGAAAAACTGCAAGGGATTTACAGAGAGGTGAAGATGACTAATAGATCTGTAAAACTGCAATCCCATAATACATAAGCAAGCGTTATCTAATGATAAGAGATCAGGGTGAATTGTAAAATGAACACCAAACAATAGCTGAGTATTCCTGGGTGCAAAAAGAGGGAGTATTTATCTTAATCATCTCACTTTTTTTGAAAAAATAAAAAGAAAGAAAGCAGTTTGCTTTTATCCCTTTATTTATGGCATTTCAGTTAGCCGCTTCTCAAGGAAATGCCAGTCTAGTCACATAATCCCCTTGCTCATTGTGTCCACTCTTTGGTAGGTCAGTAGCAATACTCAAGATAAGAACCAATTTTTACAACTTTGAGATAACTCATTTATAAGGACTTTTCTTTGCAATAGTCTATTCTTCTGCATGTTTCATTATCTCAGAAGTCATTCCTTTTGGACTGTTAAATTTGGCTGGAATACACTGTACCTCAGAAATACAGTTATTTAATTTGGATGCCCTTTTTGCTGTGCAACCCAACACATGAATATGAGAGGCAATGTTGATGTAGTTTTCATTATGTGTTAACCTAGAATTTGGGCAGTCAGAGGGAGGTACCAATTGAATAGGCATAATCCTAAATATAAAGAATATTATATACCTGTTAAAACTTTCTGGAACTCAGTACACCAAGAATGGTGAAGAAATGTTCTGGTAATAATGAAGCATCAAGCATAGAAATTCCTAAATTGACCTAGGAACCCACAGTTTTAAAGGATTTTTTTTTCAGTCTCAGATCACTTACCAGACTTCCAGACTGCAAAATTAACACCCTGCAGCAAACTGATGAAGTTGAGCACAATCTTCCAGTCTGTGTAACAGAGAGTTTACTTAATCTTGTTGCCTTTCCTATGTCATTATAAAAGGAATATTTTGCCTTACCCACTTTCCTATAATTGGAAAAAAAATAAAAATAGTAAAGAAATAGGTATTAAATCCACAAGTTGTGCTGGACAAGTCTATAGTTAACCTTGAATTAGGCACATATCTAGCCAAATCAACGAGGCAAGGCTGAGAAATTTTGGATGGCACCAAATCCTTCTTAGAAAAATGGTTCAACACATTTCAAAATAAAAAACGTGAGCCAAAAATGTAAGTACCCATCTGGTATTTATCTGCAATTCTGCAGAAAAACAACCTGCCAGAGGAGCAGGTTCAGTTTGATCAAAACCACCGAACGCCACTGCAAACTTTTGCATATTCCCCTACCATGAGATACCTACCACAGCCTAGCACTTGAGGAGCACACTCAGACTGCACAGTTCCCACAAAGAACTGGACAGTTCTCAGTAGCAGCCCAATCTGCCAAAACAGCTTCCCATCTCTACCCCACAAAAAAGCCACACATCCCAGCACATGAGGTCAGTTGCTCATACCAAACTGGCTATTCTTTATTTTCAAATATCGATAGCACTAACACCAAGGGCAGCTGCCTGCTTGCCTGGTTTCTCTCTGTCCGTGTCCAATCTTGTGCTCAGGAAACTTCCCTTTTCCTCCAGAATTCCATTTGCACCTTCACACAAGTCTTTGAGTGGCTATCTTAGGTTATCACATGAAAGGAGACTGTATACCCTCTGCTTTAAAGACCTTTTCATAGACTCTGCAGGTAGCACTTGGGATTTTCAAGGCATCCTGGTGTCTCTTCCAATCTGCACTTCCCCATCTGCAGCAGTGAGCAAAATTAGAGTGGTATGAGGAGACCTTCCTCAACATCCCCAAAAGCCAACCAAGCCTTTTGGAGACCCTAAGTAATGCATCAAGTCACCTTGTTGCTTGAGGTGAATTTTTACTGGTGTAGTGAATTTGAATTGAATCAAAGTAACCAGACTGCAACTCTATGGAGAAGGTACATGAGAAAAATGTGTGCATCTATCATTCTTGATTATATATTATAGAGCCTATGATTCAACATTCAGCCACTCATTTGCTCTTATGTAATTAGATGCAAACATTTAAATAAGGAAATCAGAGTCAAATTTTCAAAAAATTGTCTAATTTTTCTCCTACTACGGCTTTTGTTCTTATGGCTCCTCCATACTACTACAACTGCTTTTTTTTTTCTAAAAAAAAAAAAAATTGTTCAGTTCAGAACTACACATAGAATTAAGTCAAATATTATTTCCAGTGCACATGTCATTCTGTAAGCTATGCATATTCAATAATTCATTCACTGTTAGGGTTTGCAATAGTGATGGAAGGGATATGGAAAGTTTTGACCTTCATGATTAAAAACTCCAGTGACAGACAAATTTAGAAAAAGTGAAAAGCTTCATAAAGGTATCAATTACATGACCAAGGGCAGAAAGTTCTCTGGATCAACAGAAATAATCTCGTGGTTAAGACTCAGGCTCAGGAGGCCTTTAGTACTGACACAGAATTCCTCTTTGATCACTGAAACAAGACACTAGAGATAATTCTCAGAAGTAATTAGACTTTGCAGTGTACAGGGTCATGCATCTGTGTCAAGTTTAACACTGAGATTTCCTGCTCAATATACATGATGAGCAAGGAGTCTAAGGAAAGGATCTTCATGGGCAGCATGGAATGAAGCCCAGAAAGGCTTTGGACACTTGCTAGGCATGCCAGGAAAGTGTCCTGTGGATAACCAAACTGCAAAGGTGTGTGTCTTTCCGATGCTCAGAAGACTTATAAGAGGTAGATGAATTGGCAAGAAATGCAGATGATGATCAAGGTGACTGTTTACTCGTGTAATTCCAGAGACTATTAATTTGGATATGTTCATTCACAAAGCTTTGGTACCTGTAGTCACACACCTTGGTTATCCAGGGGCTTTAGTGTCAGTAAGAAGGACAGAACAGAAAACCTCAGGGCTGATTCAAAACCTCTGAGAGTTATTGCTCACTTCCCACAGACTCCAGTTAGCTTTTGATGCTCAATGAAAATAATAATTGCCTTTATGGTAAGTGATGAAAATCATATCCGGGCATATTTCATAATCTGCAAACACCACATGGTTATTTTAAATTAGCTACAATAAGTGATAAGCAATGTTTGTTTGTATGTTGTTGGCTAAATAGGGAATTTGTAATCACAGCTCGTTATGGAGATCTGTATCATCTTATTGCTTTTTTATTGGATCAGCTGGGAAGCTCAGTGGTTAAGGATTTAGGGGGCAACGGTTCTTAAGTCTGAACATCAACAAAAAGATCTCTGTGAAAAAACACACATGTTCTTTCCTCTCCCTATTCAGTATTCAAGAAATTTCCTATTTTTTCCACATACATTTAGAAGTATATTTATATTTACAAGGAGTCATTAGCCAGCTGAAGTCCAGTTGTATGCTTACCTCGTGTGTGTGCAAGTTAAGATAAAAATGCTATATTTCCATGCCAGCTGGTACCTCTCTCAATTGCACAGCTACTTGTTTTATAGCAGAAAGAAAATATTCCAACATACTGCACATTAATATGCAAGCATTAGTTCATCTTGTTAAAAATTCTCTGTCAAGTGGCTTTTCTTAAAATTCCTCCAGCAAGTATGTGTTTTGAAGTGTCAAGTCCTTCCTCCTGTACAATTTTCCTTGCATTCCTTAGGATAATTTTGTGGGGAACTTTATAAAACAGTACTTCTGTAGCCAAAACCTCAATGCTCTGTCAATTTCTCTTTCATCATTTAAAACATCTATTTTTCTCTTTGCAGCCAACATAGTTAAAATGCAAGCTGGAGTTGAGTTCTCTTGTAATGATCAATTTTGTTTGGAAACACATTTTAGAAGCACCTTTCAAGTTTTCCTCAAGCACAGATATTCATGAGTTTGGCTGCTGATTCTTTGTGCCAGGTGATAAGCAAGAAGGGAGGCAAAAAAATAAAAATAAAATCACAGCATGATCGCAGATTGAATGTGCAGATTGGCAGGTACAGAACAGCTTACGTGGGCTGGAATTCATAAGACACAATGAATGCAGAGCTCACATATGTCATTTCTCAGAGTCATGGGGTCAAAATAAATAACTATGTTTGCAGCGCTGGCTTCGTGCTCACTCTCAGCATTAGCGAGTCTGGGAGCGTTCGGCGCTGCCAATGAAATACTAGATCTGCAGCGGGCAGCAGGGAAGGGATGGGCTTCTAGGCAAGCAAGGCATACAGCTGGATTAAGGGGGAAAAAAAAAAAGAGAAAACATTCAGATAAAATGCGTCACGTCAGCTCATTTCCAGAGGTTCCCTCCCCGGCTGCCTGCTTTCCCCAGCAGAACTCAGGATAATCACCGCTCCTCGCCTGCCAGCCGTCACCCTCCGCGTTGCGCTGGGATGCCAGCCCTTCCTTTAATGTCCAGCTGGACAACTGCCACGAAAGCTCTGCTAGAGATTCAGCTCTGAAAGGCCAATATTTTTAGACACAGATTTTTAATCTCTCCTTTTTCTTTAGCATAAAAGTGAGCTTTAATACCTTCCTCACACACTCCAAAGCCCTTGCATTTCCTCTGCCCTTCTCACCACGCAGCACATTACTAAAAAAAAAAAAAACCTCACAAACAACTTGGCTCCCCTTTTGCCGTCTTTGACAGTCTTCTCCAAACCAAAACTTTTTAGAAGCACATTATTAGAACAAATATAATTGCTTTTTTTTTTTTTTTTTTTTTTTAATCCCTTTTGAGAGGGGGGCAAAAGGCAAAGCAGCCAAGCAGAGCCAGCCTCCTCCCCAGCAGGCAGAGCTACCAGTTGCACCTGCAGGTGAGCAGCTGTGCTTCTCTTCCACCTGAGCACTTACAGGGCTCTCAGTATGGGACATATACCTTATACCTCATATACCATATACCTCAGCCTCCTCCTTTTGATTTCTATGCATCCATTATTCTGCAGATAGCACTTGTCACCTCTGGTTTCCTTTTCATTACCCTTGCGTGTAGTATGAGCACAGCCCTGCTTTTTTCTACCTTCATTCTGGCTTTATTAACTGTTATGCATGCACTGTTTTTCAAATAAACCTTTTCCATCACAGCATCATTCTCAGCACTTCTCTCTTCTTAACAGCATTCCACTTGGAGGCAAAATAAGTCTTTACTGTAAATACTTAATGTGTGTCTAACACAAAAACATAAATTCACGGTGATGATACAGCTGTGATGGCATTTACAGAGGCACCTCGAGAAGAAACTAAGTTCACATATTTGGAGAGGCAGCCCAGGCAAGTCACCTACAACCATCTGCATAACATCCCAGATAATCGTCACCGTAATTTCAGTTTTAAATTCATCATAAAAACAACTTTTTTTTCCTGCTTGTTCGTTAGGCCAAAGATTTTATCTCTAGAAGAAAAGATGAAGAATGATATTTTGCTACTGCATCGCAAAGTTTCTTTCAAATCCAGTTTGTTAAATTAATAGATATTTGCCAAAGATTATTCCATCCTTTAGACTTCCTTTTTTTTTTTTTTTAAGACATTGAATTACCCTCAAAATTAGAACAACTAAGCAATTGCAAAACATATTTTGCCATTAATGTAATTGCTTTCAGCCATATTTCTTAGACATTTTGCATTTGACAGGAAGAAGGAAGAAATCACGCCAATTTATTTTATGTAAGCACTGAACTTGATGAACTCAGCCAATTACAGGATAGCCTTGATCAATTTGTACTGAAAGAGAAGTGAATCACAAGTTTTTATTGGGAATGAATTATCAAAGCAATATGATAAAATGTTAACATTAAACTGAACAGTAAATAGTGCAGTCATTACTTACTCCTGTTACTGCAATGCTGCTCACTACAAACAACTTCACATGTGTTTTTTTCCCCAATCCTTTCACTGCATAGGGCAGGCACAGCTCTCAGAAAACCATGGAGCAGAAGTGCACCCCAGCACCTCAGGGCATCCGACGAGTTCCAGACAGACCACACGCAAAATGTGTCTCTCAGTCCTCCTCCAACCACCCACGAGCCATTTACTGCCTGGGCTTCTTTCTCTCTCAAGTTCACCACCATAGCAAAGTAGCACAATTAGCTGAACAGTTAATCTGAGACCTCACAACCCACTCGAGGCTAGATAACTATTAAACACATCTCTCCAAAAATCTTGTTCAAAAATTGGGCCAAGTCCTGTAGTACAAAACACGTTTTCCCCTTCCTTCCTTTCCTTCCTTGCCAGATGGTTTTCAGCCCCCTCAGCTGCTCCCTTCTTCAGCCCCTGTCCCTTAGATCACATCTCATGCATCCAGCATCCAGGGACAGAGTTTTAATACCAGTCACTTTTCAATGCAGCCACCTGGCTCAGTGAGGCAGATTCCAACAAGCACCTTATTTTTGGTTATCCTGTCAGGCTTCTTCTAACACAGCCAATTCCACCTCATGCCCGTTAATCAGAAAGTCTCTCAAGTTCATTTTTGCAGTTAAATCAATTTACACCCATAGAAAGCGCCTCTACAAATTCAGAGTCCATTTCCCCCAGACTTTTTAAAATTTTACCCTTAAATTTAATCCTTACTTTCTCTCTTTGCTGAGTTGGAAATGCTCAGATGTCTTCCTGGTTCGGACGCATGCTCTGCTCTGAGTGGTAGCAAAGATCTGCCTCTCCTACCCTTGATACTTCTGGCAGCAGCTATTAGGGCTTTCCCAAGGAGGAAGACACCAGTATAGTGATCTGGGCATTAGACTCATCAGTATTCTCATCAATTCTCATTTGGGCATTTTCTCTCAGAAATGCCCTGCTGCTCAGAATTTCTGCTCCTCCTCTCAGGGAGGACATTTGTAGCCTGCAGCTTCTAGAAGTCATTCTTTCTTCTCTTTTTTCTCAAAAACTGCTTCACAAAGTTCGTCTTTACAGTGTCCACCTTTTCCTGACACTTCAGCATCCAAAACACATAACTCCTGCAAAAGGTGAAGGCCAAAAGCATCTCAGCAGCTTACCGACTGCCTCATGATTGCATTCCACTGGCTCAGCTCCAAACCACAGTCCACAAGCCCTTATTTCACCCAGTTTCCTACAGCAGAGACCTCTTCCCCTAGAGACCATTAGCTCTTAAATCATGCACGGCTGAACAGGGCCTGCTAATCCCAGAATCTGTGCATTTTACAGGGCAGACAGCCTGTTACAGCTACATAGGGTGTAATTTAACTAGAATTAGGATGTTAAGGGAATGGGCACATTGGGGCTGCAAACAAGGAATAGAATATACATAAAATAAAACCTCTAATTTTTTTCACTATTTTCTCTAAAACTTTACTTAGCCTTCAGTACAATGGACCCTTCTGTTGGGATACATGAAAAAATGTTTTGTTTTTTGACTCCCACTCAGGAGCAGAATTTCACTTTTCCCCAAGACAAACTAAGTTTTAAAATGTAAGTACAAGTTCTCTCTTAGCTTTTAGTGACCTTTCCTACATCCACATACTTTATGTGCACAAAGCTCACGCTACAATCCCCCACAATCATACACAGTATATCCTAAAAATGCATGCAGGACAGTTTCATTCTAATTTGTTTGTAAGAGAGATACGTAAACCTTTCTTATGTGCTATAGATGGTAATAAAACAGAGCTACAAAGTCTTACCAAAACTTTTATGACTGTAAGTTTTGATTTTAACCTCTTAATTAAAAAAATAAAGCCTAGTAGTCAATACATTTTGATCTTTTTTCTCCTAAACATAGAATTGCTTTGCAAAGAAATCGAAACAACTACCCTCCCACACACAGGGCTCACCAACCTGGCAAATGGGCATGAAAACTCCTCCCTGACAGAAGTCATATGAGGCTTCATTAATGCTGCGCGCATTAATGCTGGACCAAAGGCAATCAGGATTTGCTCACCTCTTGCAGGAAGCATGGGAACCAGCAGCTGTTGCATCGCAAGGGTCTATTCACAGTAATCACTTCTCGGCCTGTGTTATCAGCAATCCGTATGGTGAAAGATCTTATAGGTGAGCAGAAGTTACGATCAAAGCAAAGATTTTCTTCCACGGCAAAGTAAACTCTTTGTCCTAAATGGTTTTTTATTTCATATTTGCTGCAGGTCTCTGTGCCAAGTAAAGCTATTAAAGAAAAAGTAGTAGCCTATTACCTTAGTAGAGTATTAGCCATACTAAGACTTATCAAATTCAGCTTTGGATACTGGCTTATAAGCATCATTTTTTCTGTAACACATACTCTAAAGATATCTATGGAAATAAGTGTTTAAAAATATTTTGAAATGATGACATCAAAAAATACACCATAATAATGAAATAATGAATCACATCTAATTCCAGATTTGTATTTTTTTTTTGTTTTGTTTTTTTTAGGAAGGCTTATTTCAAAGATTTTGGTTTGCTGCGTCCTGAAGTTCAAACTACAAGACAGAATTCATATCATGAATTTTGGATTGTACTTTTTATTTTTACATACTCTGAAAAGTAATGACATGAAGCTATTCCACCTCAGTGGCAAAGCTCTGCCTCAGAGAGGTGACCAAAAATCAGGCCTAAAACATTTTACACGACAGATTTTTGCTCATAGAATTTTCTCAGTACTTACAAATTTTGAAGCAGCACAAAAGTAAAATTTACTGTGCTCTATATCGTCTAACATTTTGTTATTCATTTTGTTTCTCTGTCTTGCATCACAGCATTTATTTACTGTTCAAAACAATCACCATCTTCCCAACTTAGGAAAAGATTTAAATTTTAATAGCTTTGAGGTGCAGCTGCTTGCAGGAATGGTTTTAGAGGAGGAGTAGCTGCTTCCCTCCTTGCTGATACACTGCAGAACAAACTAAATGATCTTTCCCTATTCTAAAAACACATCATAGCCTAATGTAAGGTAAGCAAGTACAGTTGCAATAACTTCAGTGAGTCAAAGACAAGACTTAAAGCTGCTTGAGTGACCACTGAGCACAGGTAAAGAGCAATGAGAGTCACATTGTACCTTCAAGAAGCTCCACTTGCTGATGAATAATAATCTGGTCCAGCTGTTCAATAAAAAGCAAAGAAAAAAATAAAGATGATGGTTGGTGAAAAGATCTAGGGTTGTCACTGTGATCACTTGCTCCTTATGCTGCTCTCTCACTTGCAACCGGACTTCTTTCTTTACAGAGGTGCACAAACTTGGTCATCTGGAGAGATCTGAGGCCCCAGTTCAGACACCTCCCTGAAGTGACGGCTGAAGCATGTGACCTTAGGTGGTATGGTCATGTAATTTACTTCTGCACATGAAGAAGATGATCTTCACAGGGGGAATCAGGAAGGGGGAATCAATCTTCCACAAAGGAAGAAATGAACCTGAGGAGGACACAGTTTTCTTTCCCTTTCCTCCCGACATGTTTTGACAAAGGCTGAGCACAGTCCCTACTTGCCAAACCTCAAAGCGAAGAGTAGGTACTGAACATGAAGACAGTGCAAGAATGATGCAAGTTTGGGATCAAGCTCAAAATCCATCACAGTCACCTCTCGAACGTGTCCTGCAGAAGCAGGTATGGGTCAGGACCAAGGGGCTGCACAGCCATAAGATAAACACATTCAATGTGTAACTGGGATTTCCATTGCCCCAACATTCTGCACTGAGCCTGCAGCCAGAAAATCCTTAGTCACTACAGGGCACCAAAATGAGCCAAACAATAGTTCCCTAGAGAACCCCTCAGCTTACTGAAACCATCCCAATCTGTGAGTTGATTACAAATGCAGGGGGAAAATCGTTGGCCATGATCACCAGTTTCTCTGCAATTACCATCTTTCAAGCCTTATTCTGTTCTAGAAAACAGTCATTAATATTATAAAAGCAAAAAAACTTAATTTCAATCTAGCTTTCAGTTTTATGTGACTTTTTATTGTGCAGTTTGTGTGCCAATTTAGGTCTTGCTAATTTCTTTTCCTTAAATTCCTGATAGGCTTTGGCACAAGATTTTGCCATTAGTCACAGCTGAAAACAGAAAACACACAATGACCACACAATGACTGTCACAACTCACAAGTGCTCGTATATTTTACAATTGATAACTCGTGCCCAGTACGTAGTCAAACTGTTGCAGCCATTTGTCGGTTCTAGTCCTCCCTGGCAGCTAGTCCAGGCCGCAAAGAAAAGCTAGTAGAAAGAACTTCCTTAGCCCTTTCATTTTTGTTTGAAAAGTGCATGCAAGTACTGCAAAGGAGGGGGGAAAAAAAAAGTTGAAAATGTTCTCCCAAGGATCTCTTGCTACTTGTAGTTTGAATTTCACATGGCTCAATAATTCTTGGAGCTCATGGGAAGCTAGTGTAGAGCTCTGAAACCAAAATAAGTAAATACCACAATGGCAGGTTAAAACTGCTATGACTATTTGAATATTGATTTGTCCAATGTAGATTTTTTTCCCCATAAAAAAGAAATGAGCATGAGCTGTCAAAAGCTTTCAGTGATTTTTGGTCTATTAGTTTATGGCTGTGCATATATGTAAAATGCCAAGGGGAGAAGAGGCCTCTATAACTAAATACAAGCAAGCGGGAAGCAGCACTACACCAGACAAATAGGAAAGCAGAAAAGGAGAAAACATAGGAAGAGATGAGGTTTCCTTAGCACTCCCCAAATGCTCTCATGCATTGAGATCTATGAGTTTTGCTTAGGAGTATCATATTTGGTTAAATGCCTCTGAACAAACAATGAAATCCTTAATAGAAAACTTGCAATTAATTGTTCACTGACGAAGTCCCTAGCCAGGAAGCTAGGGTTACAGCTGCAAATATGCTCTCCACGCTTCTCAGACTGCAGAGTAAACTGAGGCTAATGAGAGCATGGTTGGGGGAGACCATGAGGACTATAGCACAGACTGCATAATTATTATGTTAAGAACAAGCACAAAGTTAGTTCCAGCTGGAGTTCTCAATGATTTGTTCTTTTGCCTTTATGCCATATGTGAAACTGCTCTAAAATGGAGTAATAGAATTTGCTTGCCCACACTGTATGGATAAATCCGAGGTATTTTCAGCCTATATGGGAAACTGAATATGTAACCTGCCAGTATTCACTATTGAAATCACTTTTAGACTGAAAAATGTAGCTTGCACAGTCCATGAACAAATGCTCAGATAATTGACAAGTTACCATTTCAGGTATAGGCACAATGTAATGAACATCATAACTCTACAAGGAAGATGAATGGTCTCCCAGTTTCATTAGTTAAGTATCTTCAGTTGCAAATATAAAGATCAAATTCTAGATTCTGTTAAAAAATAAAAACTGCTAAAGTCTATACGTAAAATACAAATGTTAATTGAAATAAGCATTTTTTTCCCCATCACATGCAAACACAAAAACTTGACAGATCAGAATGACAATAACCTGACTGCACTGCAGTTCTGCCCCTTGCCCAAACCAGAGGGCAGGAAGTTATTACTGCATATGCAAGAGTGACGTAACAGCCATAGGGGAAATAAAAGCAAGAGATGCTCTCAAAATAGCAGCAGTACATTATTCAAGGGGAATAAAAGTGCTGAGACACCAGAGCCTGTTAAGGGACAGAGCTACTGAAGTTTTGGAACTGCAGTCTGTTGCCAAGGCTGACTGGCAATCTCTGCTCTAGGAACTGAAAGGTTTCCCAAAGGAAACCTCTGATGAGCAGCTGTATAGTTAGTAGAAGATCTGAGAAGGCTTCTTTATTTCCATTCCCTTTCCCTCCCTTCATGGGCAAGTTTGCCTCCAAGGGCCTTACCTCTAATCCAGGCAGCATTCACATTGCAGGTACAAGGAATTTGCCCAAGATCTTCCCATGTCTCATAGTGGGGGTTATTAGGAGGTGACACCTTAAAACTACTCTCTCCATCCACTTACACCATCTGAAGAAAAATAAACCCCAAATCTCCCCTCCCCAAGTTACCAAAGAAATCTGAAAACAAAACAGTTCTAACATATATAAAGGTTCAGGACCTGGCTCAGGTACTCCAGACCAGGTGGCAAGTTGTATGAGTGCGATGTTTGCTTCCAAGCGCTTGTTGGTTCAATATGCTTGTTCTGTTCAGGTAGATCAGAAGAACCAGGGAGATAATCCTTAAAGATTGGGTTTGTTTGTCCTTGAGGTTCTACGGAAAGAGTAAAACAAACCAGAAATGAATAGGCATTTATGTGCCTACATCTATATACATGCATAGGAATAATTAACCATTTGATTCTCAAATTCATACTAATATTAATATCTTTCCATTACGTTCAGTGCACTAGCCACAGAGGGACAAGAAAGAGCAAGCTGAAGCCCTCTGCAGATATGTAACAAGTCCCGCTATTAAACCGAGCCCCTGTGCTTAGATAGTAAAGCAGTCCCCAAACAGATTATTTATCTATTTATTGTCTCTTGTGTGAAAATACTTCGGCATGATAAGATCAAACATTCTGAAGGAATTTTGACAGTAAAACTGAGGTTCTCTTGCTGTCGTGGAAGGTTTAAATGAGATCCTCTAGCATTATGTGAACTTGCTGTGGCTGATTCATCGTTTAATCATATTTTGATCTTAATTTATCTTTGCAGCCACTGATTTCTTTCAAAGTCTGAAACCACAGGAAGAAGTAACCCCTTTGAATTTGTAGCTGGCTTTTAAAAATGTATAACTGGGTAATAAATATTTTATATGTTCTTCTGCATCATTTTACCTCACAGAGTCCTGTTACTGCTGTAACTCTTGTTACATGAAATGCTGTAAGTTCCATTGGCCAAATGCAGCCTTACTCTTGAATAATGATAAAGAGAAAAGGAAACAAATTGCAGTTCTACCTGTCAAATTTAAGCTATACAAAAATCAAACAGTAAATACATTAAATATTGATGAAAATCTAAGCTATGCAGAGGGTTTGTCTATTTTTGTGGATGCTTCTTGTTTCCTTTACTGTACGGAAACATCTAAAAGCTACTGTATGATACAGCGAGCACTCCATATAGTTGTAGAGCTACTAGCTCCTGACAGAAGAATTTTAGTTTACATTCCTTCGTTGTGAAAACTCCACATTACGCAAAATTTAGCTGCTGCTGCCGCCAACTTCTGTACATTAACAATATACATAACCAGATCTCCTTCACAGTGGCTGCAAAGTATGCAAAGGCTCCTTCCCAAGAGAAAAAATGCATACTCCAACAACACAACAGTGCTCTAACACCTCCTTACTACTGCTGCGTAACTTGCCATGCTGTGAAGACAGAATGTCGTAGGTGTTTGACAGGGGGAAGAGGTACAAAACGTTTGGCAAAAAGAAATAAGACACTACTGAAACTCCATGGACCACCATTTGGAGCATTGTGATCTCTGTGGAGTTGCATTCATGTTAAGACAAGACAGGTTCGGAGTTTTCTCCTTCATTTTAGTATTTGACAAGATGGAAAAATGAGTTTAGCAAACTTGTGAGATTAGCATACTACGATGTTTACATTTAGTCCTAACAACCCAGTCGGCTGCAGTTAAAGAGAATATATGAATAGAACGAATCCAAAATGGGCTAATCTGATTTAATTCCATTATTCTTCAGAGATTTCTATTTGATAACATGGATGATCAGGGCTCTGACCAATGTTTAAAGTGAAAAGCATTCCCTGAAATGGTATTCTCCAAGCAGGTATGAATACTGTGCAATACTGATGATAACCTTGAATCAGCACCTGTCCTCCTCATACATTCTAGGCTGACAAATTTAAGAACAAGAATACAAATGGATTTTCTGTTTGAACATAGATGCTAGCACTTTGCAATACATTTTGTTCAAATAACATTATAGATTTTAATCTCCTTCGGATGGAAAAATAAAAGGCGTCAAAACAACCGTGTTTTAGCTGCTGTGGTTTTAGCCTAAAACTCAGACTGCTGATTGCTGGAAATACACAAGACTGCAGTTTTCTGTAAACATGATCTAAAAATACAGACTATAGATGCACTTACCTTGAGAGGCCATGAAGCTTCCTGAGTTACTTCTTCAAAGGAAGCCAGGTTAAAAAAGAGAGAGAAAAAAAAGCAGCTTTTCTTGTTGCAGCAAAGAAAAAAAGAGCACAGCATGCACAAAACTTCAGAAGGTGTCTGTCTACTTCATATCAGTTTACAAAAGAACTGGAGGAAATGTATTGCCTTTCTCATGTTACAGAACACTGCATTTAATGTCAATGGACAACAGGGGGAGATGATGCTAGCAAACAAGAAAAACATTATGCATTTCAAGTAATTTCAAGTCATTTGCACCAACTGAAAGAGGAAAGGTGTTTTGTGAAAACAAAGGGGCAAAACTTCAATGTACCCACTAGCTAATTGAAGACACTACACCTAAAAATCTGCCTTATAATGTATGTATTCTGAGACTATACAAATTCAGTCTTTTCAGTCTTTCTAATTCAATATTTGTGTTTCCATTTCTTCAGGCTACCCACTAAAGAAATAGGAGCTAATTACCTGTATTTCTTTACTGTTGGCCCACAGTCAACATTTCCACTGCTCAATGCAGGAAAAAGCTGCTTTGGATTTCTTATTGTATTCCATTTGTTTAGCATCAGGCTCCCCTATAAGGGACGATGCTTTTTCAGTGAGTAAGACCCAAATACGACCCTGCATAGAGCCCACGCTCCCTGCACCATGCAGGGCTCTGCTGATCTGAGAGATGCTTAAAATGAATTTGGAGAATTAACAGTGTCAAACATTTCGCCTCAGACGAGCACAGTCCAGATCAAAACAGAACCCATGAAATTACATAGTACTCAGAGAAAGAGAGGAGGAGGAAAGAGAGTAACCTTGACTTACCCGCTCATCTTTGTACCTTAAGTGCCCAAGTCGCCATGGAGATGGGGCACATGTGATCTGCCGGCAGATATGATTCACAACTGCAAGGATGGCAGCGCCTTTGCACACAGCCAGAAGGATCCGAGGGTGGTATTGGGGACTGTATGCTGCTCTCTCTGCTAATGTAAGTCCTACTAGCTTGAAACGGTCCGTGGGAGGTCCGAGTAGATTTAATTCCAGGGCTTGCAGGTCAGGAACAGCAGAGCATCTTTGAAGAAAGAATATAAACAAAGAACTCCGACTAAATAAGCAAATGGAGGCTGCTTTTATTAACTAAATGCAAAGGCATGTGTAAAAATTGAGCTATGTAAAGCTTCCTAGGAGCTATTAGTTGCTCATTTGAGAACTCACGTGGTGTGGTGGCAGGGCAACCTTATCTAGGCTAGCATCCAGGGAACCCGCGGTGCTCAGCTCTGGAAACATGGCTTGAAGGGAGAAGGCAGACTGCAGACGCAATGGTATTTAGTAGCTGGAAAAAGGCCCACTAGATAAATCCTTCGGGGTTGGCAAGAAGTTTGACATCACTAGAAAAAAAGATTAAGGATAACTAAGATGTTTTGCCTCCTTTCTCCTTGTTAAAGATGTACTTATCTGCAACACAGATTCTAACCTAGGGAGCAGACACAAAATTTAAGCTTTCTTTAAAAAGGAAAGAAAAGCTCCTGATAAATACAGGAAGCTAGTAAGCCTAACTTTGGAAATAGTAGATGCAAAAAAAAAAAAATAAAAAAAATAAAAAAAATAAATTCAAAAAGTAACTGAGATAAGAGCACCCACCTGCCTTAAAAATAAAAAAGGGAAAAGTTCCTTTATCATCTGGAGAAAAAGTCAAATAATTGTTGATGCATAAAATAAGTGCAGCAGCAAACAAATAAGGTGCTGAAAATGAAAACAGGTAAAATGCACACTAAGATCTTATGTTTGAAGACATTGCATACACTTAAAATAAGCCGAGTATCTCGCTGTCTACGCCAAGATGGACATGTATGAGCCAAGACAGAGCGTGTCTGTACTGCATGATACTATCTGACGCGCAAGCTTTGTGCATGTAAGTGATGCTACTGTCTAGCTGCTAACCCACAAACAGAGCCAGCTCCCAGGACCAGCTAAAACAGTTTTTCCAGCTCAAGAGACAGGTCTGTCCTGTTCTATATACGATTTCTACAGGAGTTGTATCAAACAGTTGTGGACTGCCTGTAAGAATAGTTAGAGTAGCCTTGTTTCTTCCCACAGCGTACCTCCCCTCCAGAGATGGTGCATAGGATGCCCCTGTGCAATGGTTTGCCCCGGACTTGCAGTGGTCTGGGGTCACACAGGCTCTCAGTGGTACGTGGTGAGCAGAGGAGAAACTGAGGCTTCCAGTGTATCACCAAGATGATCATTCAGGACCGTGGGCTTTGGGGACTACCAGGCAGCACACAGAAATTCAGGGACTGTCAAGCCTATACAATGCAGATGGCTTGGAGTCAAGAAATCTCACTGGTTTGAATAGTAAAGATTGGTAAAGAATAGAGCCTGAGATCTTCAAAGGATTCAGACGCATATTCTTCTGTTAACACAAGTCTTTGCAATTAAAATTAGCTATTTAATAGTTTTATTAATCTGAGAAATTTTGGTGTGCTTTAAATAAACATTCATATATGGGTCAAATTCTGTTCCAGCTGTGATTAAAGCCAGCCTTGCATACATGCATTTTCTCTCTACTTGCAAAATATATTTGTTTCCATACTGCAAAGCTTATAAATATTGTTAGACAAATCCTCAGAAGCTGCAAGCCAATATGGATCTGTTATAATCTGCAAGGCTATTCCACTTTATATTCCAAGTTTCATCTAAACTCTCCGGGCTTAAAGGGCACCATTATATTATTTTCAGTGGGTTGTATCTAAAACCCTATCTATCATGACTAGATTTGCTATCACAGCAAGTAGTGCTTTCTCAAACAAGTTTACTCATCTAGAGCCTTTCCCATTTTTTTTTTTTAAACATCAAGCAGGAAAGCTACAAAACATTTAATTTTGTACATTTTAAATATCTGATTGTCTTGTATTCCATTTTACAAGAAAAGGTGTCAGATAAGAAAAATTCCCCTTCGCATCACTATTTATCTGTCCCCATTCTGTACTCATTTCCATGATGGCATGAGAATAAAATGACTGCAAGGCCACGCTGTTATAGCAACAAGGAATAAGAGCTATTGGGCATCTCTTTCTTCAAGCCCATTCACAACCTGAACGTTTCTATCATTTCACACACCCCTCTTTTTGCCCAAGAGACTAATTTTTCTCTTCTGACCAAAACAGTTTGCTACACAACTGCCTCAGGTTTATTAATTACCTGAACACTTAAACATCAACAACTTAAAGAGTTGTCTGAAATTTTCAAATGAGCATTTAGAAAATGTTTAAAATTCACCAGGAGATGATCATATGTATATCTTGAAAGAATGAATTTACAGTTTGAAGTCAAACTTAAGTTGGATTTCTAACAGCTTCATGGCCTTTTCTTTGTATTAGACTCACTCATACACAAGTGAACGCTAATTCTTTAGCGCATATGCCAGCATTTTAGCACATTCACATCCCTTGATACAATAATATACTATTTGTCAGAGAATGATTGCTTCTGTTCTATCAACAGCATTGTTTTCAAGCTTCTCACGTAACCAGCAGATGAACTATGAGAGGCTTTTGCTGCACTAGACCAGGACGCTCTGGGATGGCCAAGAACACGCAGAGGACGAAGACGCTAACGTGCAACACCACTTCCAAAATCACTGCTGCAGTCATGACCATGCATTACAAGCCAACCCATTCCTTCTCCGTAAAATACTATGTTCAATCAGAAAAGTTATTTCAAAAAGACCAGGGAACTGACTTAAAGCCACTACTAAGTTGTATATGAGGTAAGTGGTAAGATCAGACAACCCTTCATTCATTCAAGTATTTGTCTAGCTAGTCCCAGTTTCTATCATTTGCAGTCAGAGGAAATAATGTTAAGTTGCATCTATTCCACAGATATTTCTCCTACAAATAAACAGCATCACAGACCTGACTGTAATGCGTTGACTACAAGCACCATAGCAATCCATGGTTATTGTTCACATGAAGTACCACAACATGTAGGAAACCTAAAATGTCATTGTCCTAGCAGCACGTGAGCAAAAGAGAAGTTTTGCTCAGCAATACATTTAGTATTAACCAACTAGATGGGTAAACAGAGCAAATGTACAAATGAGCAATTCCACAGGCTCTGCTTCTCCCCTCATTCTTGTGGTGAAGAAAAGCTCACAGAGCAGCTAACAGTTCCTCATACCTCCCATTCCCGCAGTCCAAGGAGCGGTCCCATGCCGTGCTGTACCAGGTAGGCTAAGGAGGGCATGCAGGCACCACTAAACACAGCTCAAACCTCACTGAGCAGCACCTGAGCTTCCCTGCTATTAAGAAGGTCGAGGAAAGGTTACTTTCCTTAATATACCACATATTGCCAGCATTATCGTTCCACATTGCTAGCCTTTTATTTTTCTTTTTCCTTTTTTAGGGAGGAAATTCTACCACCTTCTTCCCTTTCCTAGGCTTCTCCTTCAGCACAGGGACAAATGCAGGACAGAACTGCAACAATCAGACTGTGACTGCAGTATGAAGCTCTGACTTCCAGATTTTTACCCAGCATTGTTTTCTGTACTGGAAAATAAATAAAAAAAATAAAAATAAAAAAAAAATCCAACACAAAGCAAGCAAAATACCCAATTTCTTAAATCTACTACCATCTTATATGAATCTCACCTTGAACTTTGATTTCTGAGGCGTCTTGCTTCAGCTTGTGCCCACAGTAACTCCTCCCCTCCGAACACGTCTGCAATCATGTTGAAATACTGCAGCCAGCACTCGGCACCTGCAGCGCTGGCCATCACTCCCTCTCCAGTAATCTGACTGCACCAACAGCACGCACATTGCATGCTACACTACATTTGCCAAGTTAAATTGAAAAAAATCACAAAGTATCCTGGCTTCTTTTTGCTTAATAAATACAGACTCGACAACAGGAAACCACTTTACATGTAACCAGATAGCTCTGAGATTTTTTTTTTTTTTTTAAACTAAAACCAAACCATATGTGTGTTCTTTCTAGAAAGTGATAATCTTTCACAAGTCTAAATTATTACTGCTTAGCAACCTCCAAAAATTAGATCTATTGCTTATCTGTAATTAAGATATACCAGTTGAAGCCAGTGGAAAAATGAGGGACAATACTCAGATAAGGTATACTGAAAAGATGATTTCTATCCCCAGTACAGATATCAGCAAAAAAAATTTTGGAGAGAGAATATAAATAGCAATATTGGTGATGATGTCAAATTTCATCGCTGTGCTTGAAAATTCATTAGTTAAAATTGGAACTACTGTTGTGCTCTGATTTGAAAAAAGTAACACTTCTTCCCTACTTGCTTATTCTTTTCCTTTCTCTACACAGAATGCTTAAGGTTGGAAGGGACGTCAGAAGTCATCTAGTCCAACTCCCCTGCTCACGTAGGCTCACCTAGAGCACATGGCACAGAGGAAAAAAACATCACGGAAAAAACCAAAATTCTATGTGGGAAAGGGTGAGTATTAGAAAATATTGTATTTCAGGACCTTTTCCTTCTGTTAAAAAATAAATTGAAATCAATATTTGCATTGACTGTCATATCCAAATTTGATCCCTTGTCAAGTCACAAGATAAGATCTGGCTAAATCTGCATTAGGAAACAGTGCAGGGGGAAAGCTGCAGGAATTGGGGGAAGAAGAAATGGGTGCTGAGGACCCGGCCAATTCCTTTCAGCACCCTGGGGCTTTGCTTTTGCCTTCTTCTAGCACAGATCTGTGGCTGAGCACCACGAGTGCCTGGGGCTCCACCAAACACGGCTTCCATGTCCCTTGTCTCCAGGAACATGGTCCCTGTGCTCCATAGTCACCATGTGCTGAGCAAGCAGGACCAGAAGATTCCCTTAAAAAGCACAAAAGAAAACAAACCCACAAGATGACACTATACAAATTAAATCACCAGTATAGCCAACACCTGGCTGACCACAGTATTTGCTGTCATCTCTGACAGATGCTCAGTTAAGATGTAATAAGTTTTCCACCTTAAACAACTCCATTCAGGATCACTGCCTGATGAGTGCTTCTGCTGCTTGCATCTGTGGGAAAAAATAACCTCAGCATCACTGAGTTACTGCAGGAGGCAGCTGAAGTGACTACTTACAATTAACCCCCACTAACACAGGCTCAGTGACCTAAAGGTTAGCGGTTTTGTGCTAATTTACAGCACACTACATTTATTACATGAACAGTCCGATAGCCCCCAAAGGGCTGAGGCTACTCAAACTGCCAGCTGATCTCCTCCCCACCTTCAGAAAGTGACTGCTTCCCATTTTAATTCCAAATTCCAACTGCAGAAAGCATTTGCTTGCTTTTTGAGGAAGGGAAAAGAAAAAAAAATGGGTAAGACGTCCATAAGATTTAATGGCACAATGGTAACTCTATTAGGACATCAAAATTAATTTCAGTTTCCCTGAGGTATCTTATTTTAATTAACAAATTCATGATCCTCCTCTATTAATTAGCATACTGAAAGAATAATAAGTTTCAGATGAGCTTAATTCTAATAACACTTTTCATCCTCTAAAAAAATAATAAAAGGAATTAAGGATCTCAATCCAATTTGTTTTCTACATTTAGTAGCAATCTTTAGAAATTCTACCTAATGCTATAGTACAACTATTATGCTTTTATTATTAAAATTGAAAACATTTAGTTCTTGTGCTTCTCAGACCTATAGAAGGGATAACAGTGGCTCATTTACCAAGCAAAGTCATTCTTGCAGGATACCAGTTACTTCCATTTTTTCACGTTATTTCCTGCTATTGACAATGATAACTAATAGGGATAACAGATTTTTAAACAGTATTATCTGCAGCTGATTTTCCATTCCGTGGTAACTGCGTGGCTGCTATACTGCTGCTTCAATCACATGTTCATACGTGCATGCTAGCCCATTAGTCTGCTCAAAGCTGTTACAGATCTGGACTTTTTTTTTCCTCCCAAAATTTACTACATGTTCTTGATATAACCTTGCCTTTATAAGACAAACTCCTGCATAGATGAAAATGTACTGATGCTCAGAATTTCAGGACTACTAGACCAAATTCTTCTAGATGCAGCCTGTTTCTTTGACCGTCTGTAAATCAGAGCTGAAAGGGGAAATTTTAAATGATAATTCAAGGTACTTGAATGTGGATGAGGTGGGGTGCATCCAGGTCTGGATGCTTCCCTGTCTTTCTGATGCCTTGAGTTTGGCCTGGCTTGTTGCATTTACCTTACCTCCCTTAATAGCATCCTGATGCTAATCTCTCTCTGATGTATTTAATAACATAACAGATACTCTCTAAAAGTAATCAGAGCATGGAGAGTTAATTATCATTTTTTTTTTTTTTTTAAACACAAGGATAGTTAGAGTCATTAGCTGTATTTGCTTTATTTTTCAGATGCCATTTTCAACTTTTTCCTTTCCTTGTGGCCCACTGAGGAAGCCTAATTAGCAGGTCCCTTGCATATCTGTGGTTTTCCTCAGACACTTAGCAGCAATCTTTCTTTGAGTTTATTTTTAGCTCATTTGTGTCCCATATACATTAAAGCAGAAGAATATTTATCAGCAAAAATGATTAGCACCCTATCACCTCATTATTTGACTTCTCTAAATGCTTTTTAATGCCTTTGGGATGTTACAGAAGAACCTTATAGTTAATAGAACAGAAAAACCTTACTGTTAATAAAAACAAAACTTATTCCTCCTAAATAGGGAATTCCTTCAGAGATTCATCGCTTATTAGTGATTTATCCTATTGTGACAACCTTAATCATGGAAGGCAGAGACCACAGAGACAGTTAGCAACCTTCCTGCCAATGGATGGTTAAGTTGGAGTTTCCAGCAGCTCAGGATTGAAACTAACATGCAAAAATAAAGAGTTTGCAATGAGTTTCTCTATCATCCTTTCACACTAACAAGATTTTGCTTTTGCAGGGATCAACACAGATGGAACCCCTCCTTTTCTAAAAGGAGAAAATATTTCCTGAATGGGAGTCATGAATTGATGCTTAATAATAGATTGAATAGTTTCTGAATTATCTTGCCCTTCTCAGCTCTTATACTTACTGTAAATCAGGTAAAAGTGCAGAAGATCAGGTTCCACATTTGTTCAACAGCAGAAAGGGAAGGTAAATCTTCCCCTCTCCTATTAAAAGAGCACACACACCATTTTCATTGTGATGATTATACTAATTTCCTCTAATACTTACATTCTTAAATACAGCAGACTTGGAAGAGTTGGAATACAAAACCCAGAAAATGTAATGAATTATAGCTTCAACAAAGGAGAATAATCAAATAGTGGATAAAATTCTGCTCTGTTATTCCAGCATAATAGTTTGTTCTGGTGTCTGCAATCTGAATGTGGCCTCTTTTTTTTTTGATACAAAGAATTATACTTTTTATAGACTCCAACATTTGGTTAATGGTTACTAAATCTGGCGTTTACAGAGGCATTAAGAAAGCTGGTATTTATTCTCAATTTTACTTCCCTCACAGTGAAATGTGGAATCCATACTGCTGTACAATACAGATGATTAGAATCACTAGAAATGAAGACCTCCTGGGAAAAAAAAATATCAATAGCATAGTTTAACTACATGAACCATAATTGCATTATTAGCTCTGCTGTGCACTGCTATGGGAAAGCTAATAACATGATTCTGAGGAAGCTTTATAGATTATGGAAAACTGTAACCTCTTGTGCTCCCATTGACAACAGCCATTTCAGATCCCTGCCATTATGGGGAACAAATACGGCCTCATTTTTCACAAACCTTGTGTACATGTCTTTTTACAGATTTTAAATGTTAACTGGATATATGTACATGGACCAGTAGCTGGGATAACATTTGTTTAACCTTACCTGTGGTTAGGTTAAGTTTAGCAATTGTGTTTACAGTCCCAGTCCAAAGGATAGGCTGGTTCTTGCACAAGGAAAGAGAAAGAATTGGGCATTCTGTCCCACTTGTGCTAGTGCTATGTCTGAGACAGCAAGAAAATTAAGACCATCAAGCATGAGCAGGAAAAACTATTTTTTTCTCTCGGGAGTTTTAAAAGTACTTACTGCTAAATCATTCTGCCCACACTTTACTTGTGGAATTTCAACTTAAAAGCAGACAACCAATACAATTTTATAACATTTTGACAAAGTGCAGTAATTATTCCCAGTGAGTCACTCTCACTTTGTTTTATCCTCTCCCACCCAGTCCCCCGGTTGTAAAGACTGAAACGCATGAAAGGCAATGACTTTTTCGTTATTTACCAAAATAGAACAAAGGCGTAAGCAAGACTAAGCCCAGAGACACAAAGTGACTCAAGATAAGCCTCAAACACCGGCCCTGGGAGACATCACACTTCTACTGTTACATTGCTTGAATAACCAACTTGCACAGGTTTGCTCTTCAGCGAGCTGTAGTGACCAGTGCAGTTGGATATTAACTCATATTTGCATTTATTAGAATAAGAGGCATTTATTAGGCTAAGAGAGTCTTCCCCCCACCTCCATTTTATCTCTGCCCAGTTGGTCCCATCAGCATTTACCTGCTCTTTGCAACAGGCTGTGCAGGACAGGGGCTCTCAAAGCTCTTCTGCAACTTTTATTCATACCCTACTCATAGACAGGCCTCCCCTCATCACTGCAGGTTTATCACCAAAAGGAGAAGCTGATTTCCACACACACCCCCACCCCGAGACAGATTTAAAAGTGAACTTGCAGGAGAATTGATGAGCTGCACTGTAAGCTCATCATTTATTTCTTTGAAACAAAAAGAAGAGAGAATAAGGGAACTGAGAGAACTACTGAGGGCAGGAAAGGAAGACTTGCTTTTAAACTGCACGCAGGGAAAAGTGATTTAAAAATGAATAGAAAAAGAACTAATTTAGCAGTTGAATGTACTATTACCTATGCATTGCTATATAACTTACTGCTGCTGCAACTTTGCACTCTGAAAACTTTTTAATACATTTTGCACACTTCTGCTTCTTGAAAGAATTATCTTATCTCATTCAAAGCCTACTAAATGAAATCTTATAAAAAGTGAATTAATAAAAGCACATACAACTGTAGCATACACAAGATAGAGAGGATAAAGAGATCTTACCTCTGTTTTATAAGTATTTGGGGCTTTCAAAACTAGGTCCTAAGGAAACCTGCACCTTTTCATGGTTATAGTTTCTACTGTCAAAATTCTGCTTGGCTTATGTATATGCGGTAAAATGTTGCCATCAAGTGGCCATGTATTCAATTGCAGAGCCTTCTCTCCCTCTGGGACATTCTGCTTGGCTCTCTCCTCAGGTGGTGACTTCTACGTTAAAATAACAACTGGCTGGTGTACAAATTTATTAATGCAGTTGTTA
>JAVCKT010031740.1:0-15780 GCA_032273925.1 Rhynchotus rufescens | reverse complement strand
GGAAATAAAGCATACTGAAATGAGTCATTGGTTTCCTACATTTGGAAAAGTAGGACAACAAGGCAGTGAAGGATTCTAATAGTTAAGGTTTTGTTCTGTTCTATCAGATAATATCAGAGAGACGTTAAGAAGTGTCTATCAATACTGTGACTTTTATCCACTGATACAAATACAATATTATATAAATATCCTTACCAAGAATATCTTGTGACCGGACCCTATTACAGAAGGCATAATCAGTGTCGTAGGTACAAACAAGATTTGCTGTAATTTGTGAATTTCTCAGCATTTTGCAAGGCATGTAAGCTCACATTATAGGCATAAGGTTAAATTCAGTTGCCTAAACACAGATGTCTGGTGCCGTCTCAAACACTGATGGGTATCTAAGACCTCATGTGGTCTGACAGATCTGAATCAGAACCTAAATGCCATCAGGACCTTTCTAATTGGCAGCAGAAGACCAAGAGGAATGACCTAGAGAACTGAATCCTGGTCTCAGCCAACTAGGTCATTTAGGCACAGTTCATTTCTCTGAACACAAGCAACGAGTGCCATTTGAGACCCCAAGGATGTTAAAATTTCTGTACAGGGCTGATGGATGTGACTCAAGGCCTACAATATTCTACAGGAGCAGCTGGAGCATAGGACATAGCTGCATAGGACGCTGCAGCATTTAAAGTGACACTGGATATTGATATTTAAGCAACTATATCATGCCAAAGGTAATGTAAAGAGCTATTAAGATCATACTGGACTATATATTCTGGGGGATATTCAGCTGGATAATGGCAGGTTGAGATCCCTTGGGATATCCACAACTGTGGCATTATATGGGAGACTTAAGCTCTTCTGATTCGGCACCTGGATAATCATTAATGAAAAAATTACTCTTATCACCCATCAGCAGGCAAGAGAACATATGTCTTTGGTTGATGAGCTGAATAGTGTTCTAGACTCCATTGACTGGCAGGAGTTCTAGACTTCAATGACTGGCAGCTCATTAACTGAACAGGAGCTTACATTGTACGTATATGTTTATGCTAAAGACACATACATTTAAGTGACCAAATCCGAACTTGAAATTAAGCTACTAAAACATAATGTTTCAATGCACTGAGTTACTAATGGAAGACTGAACAGGAGTGCCACCATTATAATGCCATATCTCACAGGACATTCCTCCAGGTCCATCTCACATCTAAACTGTAACATATAAGCCATTATATATTTTTATGTCTTCCTATAAAGACCCTCCATTGAATGTCGCTGTGCTTAAAATCAGGGGCAATGTCATTGAGAAAATAAAGAGAAAGAGACATTTAAGTGACATGCAGAAGGAACAGAAACATATCCTCAAGCCCTTGCTGCAGTCAGTATTTTTTTCTGCAAAATATCTGTCTTGTAAAAAATCTTTATATTTCTTTTACACCATTAATAGATTTTTTCTTTCATTTATTACATTTAATGTGTTCATTAAACTACAAAGCTTAAAGAAAACACTTTTAAGAACCAGAAGCTGAAGAGTTAAATGTAAGTTCTTATGTACAGACTTTATGGTCTCTTATTATAACCTGAGAGTACAGATTTTCCCTTGCATTTTTTACCTTGAAAATCAGACAAGTGCTTACAGAATTGAGAGACAAGTAAATATTTGGTCTGTTGCAAATATCTATTCTACCTAATTTTTCATATTATTGAATACTCATGCAACATAGCCTAAATCTAAGAAGACTGAGTTAATCTGAGCTGATCCTGCCTTTCTGTCAAATAAAAATGAATGACTCAACTTAGCTTTTCGCCATTAACTAAGAGGATCCGAATCATTCTTCATTTGCAGCACAGATGAGACTTTAACATTTCTTTTTTTCAATTTTATTGGTTTGAGATCCAAAAGTTAAATACCACAAAATGAATCACCTGAGGGCCAGATTTTACACTCATCTGTACCAGAATACATCCAAAAATGGACTAGTGAGGCAACATATTTACATTAATGATGTGTTTATATCACAGAGAGATTAATCATGCACAGTGTATTTATAATGAGCGGGACAGAGATCTGAGCAACATGCACTCCCCAAAGAATTACTTTCCCAGTGAGGTCATCAAGACTAGATGACAGAACTTACATGACAGCCTAAATAAAGGGTCCCATGTGAAAATTACCCCAAGGCCACTTCAGGTCCTACATAAGTTTGAATCAGTGGAGCTCTGTTAAAGGCAACAACCTAACCAGTGCTCACCCAAGTAGAGAACCAAATATTTTGGTGTCAACTTGGAAAAGGACTTAAGTGCTTATATTTCTATCAATATAATGAACAACAGAACTTAAAGTCCTAACTTTTGACTGGTTTGAACCAGAGTATCCAGTTAAAAGCTATCAGGAAGAAATCAATGCCAAGAAGAACAAGCAAAAATAAATCACTGAATTTTTGATTTCACCTTCAGAAGATTGCTGATAAGATAATCATCAAGATAATTGCTATCTTTTGGGCATTCTTCTGTTCAATATGCCTGAATTGCAATCCACCAAATGATCCTCTAACAGCAAGGAACTGATGATATATGTTGCATGCTCTGGAGTGTATGAAAGCATTTAACTGCTTGAGGGTTCCCAAAATACCCTGAGGAATATGGAGAACATCTAGCATGGGAAGAACCAAGCATGATGCTTCCACACACAGAATAACCTGTGAAGCCAGCTATCTCCAGAATTGCACCTAAAACTTGTGTGGAGCCAAGATCTTCCCCATTAACAGAGGAAGTTGTATTCTTTGGCAGTACAAACTCAACCTCTGTCATAACTAAGACATACATAGGTAGATATTACCTAAAAAAATACAGACTACAAAGTACAAACATGTGTTCTCAAGCTGGAATCAAAATGGAAGAGTTCTAAGTAAAAAATAAAATGCATGCCAAAAATAAATGTGTGGATGGTTTATTTTGCTCCATGCTTTTCCCCCAGCAGAAAGATAACAGATTCTCTCCCTCTCTCTAGGTGAAGAAGAACCTACCATGAAAAAACATTGTGACTCATCAAATGCCCTTTGAGAAACAGCCAGAACAAATACAGATGGTTGTTAATGTATAGTATATGTCACTACAGATAACATTCAGTCTGAACACATGTTAAAAATGCAAGTATACTGAAATACAAAGGCAATTTCTTAGTCACTCTGAATCACATCATCCTTTCCTTCATAAAACCCACAGAAGAGAAAGGAGGGAAGTCACAATTCCTATTGTCTTCCTGTAGAAGTTTTCCTGAGAAAAACTCTGCTAAAATTTCCTGAAGTGTAATTTTCAGAGACAAATACAGTGTAAGTGTGTCCTGAACCATTTTATTGCACTGGTAACATGATGGTTTTCTGATCAATGTTCATCATTCAGTTATCAGACAATTCTGGGGTAAGTAGAAACTCTGCAACAATTTTGTGTGATAGTAATCTACCCTAGAAGACTTCTTCTTATCAGTTTTATGTCTTTCTTGCATGTGCATTCCATCAGAAATCAGAAATTAGTGGCTTGTTATTATTTTATTACCTTTTTTGCATAGAACAAGAAGCTTGCTGAAATAAAAAGTCTTTCAAGCTGTTAGATATAATACAGTTCTATACTGTAGTTCTATACTACACAGAAAAAGCCTGTGCAACAAGTCCTCCTTTCTGATGACCAAGACAGAGCCACCCAGCTCGCTGACTCCTCCTCACAATTTTCCCATAGCTAAATTGTGTTACTAGACAGTGAGAAATACACTGAGCACTTTCTTAACAGTCTCTACAAGAATGTTATGGAGCTGCAGATGTGAAGAGAGCTGGTCTGTGTGATGTTATGAGTGAGGGGAAAGGCAATTCCCCTAGACAATCTCTCCTTCTCCCAGAACACTATAGAGATTCATATTCCCTTACCATGATAAATTATGGGAAAACAATGAATAATTGGCAGCCTCTTACAGTTACTTCAGAGCTACCATGCAGCTACATGACCTCTCGTTCTGCAAGGTCAAGAAGAGGTAAATAACAGGAGAAAAGCACTAAATGAAGCAGTATTGTGCACAGACTGCCTGTACTGTATCAATTCTGTAGAAAAATAAAGGTTTTCTCTGTTCTCTTCCTCCATAGTCTCAACTGCACAACTGAGTGCAGCACTATACTCTGCGTGGTGTGAGTTACTTTGCCCCAGGCTGTTCAGGGAAACAAAGAGATTCCCAGAAAGATGTGGTTTGCCCAATGAGAGCTTGAGTAAACTGCTTTATGTCTGTGGCTGGGGACATACGGACTGACTGAGGGACAGTCCCATGCCCCTGCCTTACACAGAGATGTGGAAAGAGGGGAGCCCTGGTCCTATAGTCTGTCCTTGCAAAGCCATGTGCTTCTGCTCTTCTCTCCCTTTACTCGGCCATGAAAGTATAATTTGCAATACCATGCTTGAAATATATATATATGATACAGATCAATGACTGTATTTTGATATGAATTACATTACTGGCAATATAGAGAAACAAGGTATGTAAGCCTGGACAGAAGGTTGTAGATATATCCTGCTTCCTATAACACATTCTTGCTCATAGAGAGCTAGCTCCTATAAACATGGCATTGCATCATGCCTTATAATGATATTCTCCACAAAATGCTTCATCCTTCTCTAGCAAATGATTCTGTGTCTTTCTGTGGAAAAAGAAAAAAAAAGACTTAGAAAACTATGGCAGTTTTTGTGGAGTTTTGGTTATGTCCAAACTCAAAACAGACCTGTGGAATGCAGAATTACTCTTTTTTTTTATTTTTTTACCATGATTTCTGAATTCATTTTCATTGGCCAGCAGCATGACTTACAGTTTTGTATGTGTTCAGTGCTCTAAATATCATTTTAAAGTCATTTTCCTTCAGCAAAAAAGACGGTTTACTTGTCAATCAAATTATGCAGCGTGGTCAGTACCTCTGCAGGTTTAAGAATCAGAGCTGAGTTGGCTCCTAAAATCCTTTATGTTTGTCAGTAATCCTCCTACACATGAACAGTCACCATTAAATAAACAGGATTGTTCACAGCAAGGAGGAATGGCATGACTGGCGCCTTATCTTGCATGCTTTGAATCTCATTTGATGGTTTCTCCTTGAAAACTCACTTATGCATAGCTTGGTCACACTCACCTTTGTGCAGTTCCACTCCTGAATTTGACGCAGTGGCTGTTCAAGGCACTGGGGTCAGAATCGCAGGCTGTATTTATACTTCATTTGAATCTCAAAACTGCTCCATCCAGTTTTTCACAAGCAAAGATTAACTGATTAACCACTTTCACAATTCCCTTAAGTCTCTGTCATTCATCTTCTAACATCCTTCCTTCAAGGATACAGACAGCAATTTATCCTGTATTTTCCTACTCCAAATGAAATATCATATGCTTGCTGGGAAGAAGGAAATACATGATTTCTCAGAACCAAAAGCAGATTTGAAATAGCCACAGCTGTGAGCTACAATCCTATTTTGTTTGTAGCTTGCTAACATTTAGCATAAATGCAAATGAGAATGCCTCCAAGTAATATAACATGTTTCTCTTAGAAACCACAATTACAAGCAGATCTATACTGCTGGCCAACAGTATAGACCTAAGTGGCTCTTTTGTTATCCAGTTCATGACTGGATATGGTGGCCAAAGTGCTGATGTTGACAATTCTGTGAACAGGAGTGGCAAGACTGATGTAGGAATGATGGAAACCTTGTGAAAATGCATGTATTTACAGGAGGAAGCAGAAGAAAGAGCCTCCTCAGACAGTTATATCTGAAAAATGTGTAGAGTATCTGAGTCTGAATGTGTTTTTCACAACAAGCTTATCTCACCCAGAGAATTAAGAATTTATTTCACTACATCTGGCTTTCAACAAAGTATCTGAAACCAAATCAACATTGTCTTGGGTGGCCAGGCTGCTTTGGTGGTCACTTATTCTCTCATCAGAGAGAGTTAGGTTTATCTCAGATTAAAGTTCTTCCATAATTAATTTTTATGATCTGCAACAGCAATCCATTCTCATTTAGACTGCTGACATATCACCCTGAACATTCTGACAAGACAGAGAAGGTCTTGGAGAACAGACCAAAAAATGCTGTGGATGTTTATGTACATCATACCACTCAGCTATTTTACAATGAATCGGCTTGGAGATATTTCTATCTATATTTTCATAAGAGATAAGACTATTTACTTTACCTCCAAGAACTGCTGATTAAATAATATTTGTCAAATACAAATTTCTTCAAAGTTTGCTCAACTTTCATGAAACAATCTTGACAATTACCTTTTTTAATTAGACAGTTTTGAAGGATGACAGAAAAAGTGTAATCTAATAGTTGGGGCCTTCTTAGGGATAGCTTTGGTCAAACAAGAGTTTTAGGGTTTAAAGCGGGTTTGATTTTAGTTACTAGGGGAAACAGACACCAGAAAAATACAACAAACAACTCTGGGTTTCATCTAGAGACATCTACTTATGTAAACAGTCCTTACTTGAGCGAGAAGTTCAGAGGAAAGAGTTGGCATGCCAGTCAGCTAATAATAATCTGACTAACACCAGTGTCAGAAATATATCCATGTGTCTGGCAGCATATGGACACAGAGGGAGCTGAGTGACCCAAGGGGAAACAGTTGGAGATGAAATCACACCACCTCTCTTTGCTTTGATTACAACTGCTACCCACCAGATATCCCTCACACTTAACTCATTTCTTGGGTATATAAGTAGCAATGATATCCATATATTATAGTTTCAGTTTGGTTTGTCACAGAATATCCTTGTTCCTTCTACTTTTGAGAAACATTTAAATCAAATACATTCCCAGCTGGGAGGACTAACTGCACTAGGCTGCCAGAAGAACAGCTCTGCATATCTGCACAGAGTCTGAGCACTTGACTGTTTCCTAGGGGACTACGCAAGTGTCACACAAAAGCCATATTTCAGAGAACAAAAGTCTTGATCTATGATTCTTAGTCAGCAGTGACATTATCAGGAAGGAAAACACTCCAAAGTCAGTGAAGAAAAACCTTAATGAGGAGTTTTGACAACATCACTTAATATGTGCACATTGCAGCTAGCCATGAGAAACTCACTGCTTGGAAAAACATACATGCACTTCATTTTCTACATAATTGGTGCCTGGTGAAATATTTGTGCACACTTATCACCACGCCAGAGATGTCCAGGCCAGTTAAAGGCGTCGGGTGCTCCCCAGCCGAGGTGACGAAGGCTTCTCCATCCACTGCACAATTCACACTGCTGTGCCCCAGTGAAACCTTTCGTGTCACATACTCAGATGTATCTGCTGTGCGTGACATTGGTAGCATTCTTGCTTGATAGCAACAGGCCTGTATTTGGGCGAGATCTGTTAGAGCTGTATGAGCAGGATGCATCAACCTCTTACTGAGGGCACTTTATTACGCGATAAACACACACTCTTCACTTAAAAAAAGTTTGTGAATATTTCTTGTAGCTGTGGGTTGCTGTTTCACCTGATTGATTGTCATTTTACTCTCCCTGTGATATTTCTGCTGTCTTAATATCAGTCCACAATTAATAGAAGAGCACAGTTTAATCAGTACTGCAATACCATGGATGTATGACTAAATATGAATTTACTACTTTATTTCACAGCATCAGGAGTTCTATTATAAGCAAGAGCAAACACCCTCTCCCTTTATCTCCAGCTCATCATTAAAGAAGAGAGCGCTCCTTCTGGTATGCTTCATAGTCCCATGCCATGTCAGATATGCAAAGCAATCATAAATCCACTTTAGCTTGTTAGTTTACTGCTGTTTTCTATCACCAGACAAGCACAAAGCAACTGGAATGTGTCAGTGAATCTGGCCCTAAATCACACTGCAAAAAAGCAAAAAATTCTTTCTCAAGTGGTATTTTTTAGACTGTGCCAAGCAATAACATTCCAAGACATCCAGGGAAAAGTTACACTACATTTACTGGCTTTCTAGTGCGTGGATTGTCAGATCCTCTGTGAAATCCTGCTTGCTTGGCACTGTTTATCCAATGCAGTGTAAGACCACTCAGTTGGCTAATTAAATGGAGATTACAGCTATAATTCGGGTAGTATGTTCAAACAGATTTGGCCAAGAATACTGTTTCTGAAAGAAGCACACCAGAATTCATTAAGTTTTTCTTCTAGTTTTGTAAAAGTATTCGGGGGAATTAAAAGTATTTGGGGGAATTAACCAATAATAATTGTTGTGGGGAAATAGTTGCTCAAAAGTTTTCCAGGAGGAATGTATGTCCTCTCCACCTTTCTTTCCTTCCATTTCAAACTATGTTACATCTACATATTTCTGATATTATATTTGGAAGCATAAACGCAGCAATCGGAAAGATAGAGCTGCTCTATTAATCCAAAGCTAAAAGTTAGATATGCAGCAGGATAAAAGACATGCATATAAGATGCATGTCTCTCTGGAAAACCTGGAGAGACAAAACATGTTTCTTTAGCAAGACAGGGAAGCACATGAAAGTCTCTTTAAGACCACATTCCTGTGTAACTATGTCTGGTTCCATAGCCAGATAAAATGAAATGGCCATTGCCCATCCATTACGTTTGTCAAGGATGCTATTGTTATTAAAACAACATAAATATAAACAAAAGTTTTATTTCATGTGTCAGTTTCTCCCAAAGAAAATAAAGAGAGTACAAGAGTGTTTCATGAGATATTTGATGATCTATGTGCCCCTGAGACCAGGAAATGACTTTTCTAAAACTGTGGGACTTTATTTTTCTTAATGTGACACAGGAAAGAAGTATAATATTTTTGGTTGGTTGGTTGGTTGTTTTTTTCCAGTCCATGGATGACAATTTTTAATTGCTTTTAATGTAACTCAAATTAGTTATATGAAAAATAATATGAAAAATAATAATTTTCTCAAGAAAACTGATACAAATACATAATGCCAACTTATAGTCAATCAGTAACGCCAACAATAGCCGAGTAACAAATCAAGTGTTCCAGGAGTAGGAGAATGTTTTTACTATTTTCTACATCGGTCACTTAACCTTCCAATCTAGTAGAGCTTCAAACACAGCCAGCAACTAAATGTAGATAGGGAGCCAAAGGTTAGAGAAAAATGAGCTCAAAGAGCTTGTAAAAATTTTGAGAATTATAGATTTCATTCATTGGTGTGTATTCTTTTGCTCTTCTTTCACAGAAAATATATTTCATAGGTAATTCACAGCATTAACTTAATGATATATAGTTTTCCTAAGGTAGTCTAAAAGTGAGGTAATAAAGTAATGACATAGAGTTTAGAAAAAGCTAGTGACCTGATTTCACAAAGGTCTAAGAATGTGCTCGTCTTTTTTTTTCTAATAAGTCTGATTTTGCAAACCTAAATAAGTGCTGCCAAGTATTTCAGCTTGTAAGGATTCTTTGGTGTTGAGACTTTGATACAATCATTTTAAAAGCACCATGGGAACGTTCCTCACTTTCAGACTATCCTACATCTATGTCTATTATGTGGGTCAAGAGTCCACCTAAGTTTGCCCTTGCCCTGAGCACACTGACATTCAGTGAATGCCTAGGCCCAGAGGCTGTATCTGTGCTAGATCATAAAATAGCCAGGAATGGTTCTCAGGTCAAGAAGAACAGTAATTTCTTTTGTCTGTGTTCTTCTGAAGGCTTATTGTAGAAGAAGGTGCAATTTGTGATGCTTAAAATCCAGCCTGTCTGCAAGTTTGAAAAAAAAGAACATTTACTGAGAAAGGAAGAAAGCAAGTCCTAGAAATCATAATATGGCTCAGTATCTCATTTTATGTTTAGGTCAATAGATTGTAAAATTCTTTTAGATGACTTTTTGAAATATTTGCCTCACTGTATTTCACCTGATAACATGCTGTTGGCACTCGAGAAGTAAGCATGGAATCACAGGATAGTTCAGGTTGGAAAGGACCTTGGGAAGCCTCTAGTCTAACCTCCTGCTCAACCAGCACAACCTCTGTGGGCTACCTGCAGCACTGCCTGACTGTCCTCAAGTTTTCTTTTTTATTTAAATCTACTCAAACTGTCTCTTTTGATATATGATCCTTGCCTCTTGTTCTCCTACCATGCACCTTCTTGGAGATCCTGGATCTGGCTCCTGATGAGCTCCTCATGGGGACCTCAGAAAGCTGCTGTTCCTTGCTGTGTCTCCTATTGAGGCTGAACAAACTCTGGCTCCTCATCCATTTCTCAAAATAGAACTGCACCAGACCCCTCAGCACCCTGGTGGCACTCCCCTGGACAATTCTCAAGGTTTTCACAATTGCACAATTGATAACAATTATCTGTACATATGTCTGAGAACAGAAATTGGATGGGGAAAAAAAAAAAGTTATTTAATTCTCTATGTATTTGAAATGCAGTTTTATGATCCAACATCTACAGGAATTTTTCTCACTTCAACCTGCCATCATTTCCCTGACCTTAGAGATGTTTCTCTTTATTCTTTCACATCACAAATGAGCATGCTTCATGTAAGACTCCGTGTGGACTCCAACACTCACTCGAGGCTTTCACCTCTCTCTCAGTCTTTCCTTTTTAAATCTTTCTCATTGCTTCTTTCTCTCCATATCCCAACTCACTTTATATAGAGAGAAAAAATCAAATGCCTTTATTATTATTTTTTTCTTGTGAGAGTACATTCAAACACACAAACTTTGCAGTTTCAGCATAACGAAAAGGAAAAGCCACTTAGGTGTAGCTTTGTTTGCATCCTTTGTTTTATCTGGTGGACCTTAGCTTATAAAGAAAAATATTAATAGCTGTAACATCTGCAGGAAATCTTGAAACAAGACCTCTGAGAGAATTTCAAATTAAAAAGAAAAAAAATAACAAAACAATCAGTCATTTCTGATAGGTACAGAATATTTCTTTTTTGATACAATTCCAAAATGTTTAGCAAAGCAGTTAGTTAACATTTAAAAAGAGTAACTACCTTAAGCTGACAGGCCTGAAACAATTTCTAACATATCAACAGTTTATTATGAGATTTCACAAGATTTCTAAGACCTATTAAAAATAGAAATATGATATCTCTTATGACATAAGTGTTTAAAAACCTCAGAGTGTTATTACAAAGTATATACTATTTGGCAGCTAGTTGTCCTCTGCTTTGGATAAGGAGTTTAGGGAGTTCCAATTCAGCTTTAGTCTGGGAAAATACTTTCTGGAGTTAGCATGTGAGTTCTTTATTTTGGTCCTTACTAAAATGAGTTCTAAGGTAGTCAACAAAATGGAGAATGAATAAAATTATTTGCCATTAATCCTCTGTTCATTCAGAATGCCATCACCCAGAAATGAAGTCTTCTGGAGCCCTTGAACAAGAAAAGTAATATATAAATACCTGCACTGTGTAGCCAGAATTTTAGGTCAGAAAGGGAAAGTATATCTATGAAAGTATATTTAAGATGGTCTAGCCTGCCCATTTGGTCTAGTGTCAAACAGTGTCAACAGTGGCCACATCTGCGTCAAAAGAGGCCAGATTGTTCTGGTCCTGTTCTCATCATAGCTTATGCAGTTCACTCGGTGCCTATATAAAATTAAACATGGAAAAAGTTCTGGAAGCTGATGCTAAAACCCATGGAGCTATTGTGTGAAAGATATTGTCATGTAGTCATTGGCTGTCCTTTTGAAGAAAGTGGGAACAAATTCTGTGAATATGTGTCTTATGTGTCCAAAACATCAGACAGGCAAAAGAACATTCCCAGCTCAGGCTCGAGTGCTCAGCTCCGAGCAATTCTACAGACATAGAGGTAGGTGGAAGGCACAGAGAAAAATTTAAAATATGTCATACCTGACTGCAGTCTTATCTGCATGTATATCATTTCTTCTCCATAAACTCTTCATTAGTCATCTAACTTCTGAGACGCAATCTACACGATCTACACAATCTACATTATTTTTTTCCCTCTGATGTCTTGTCTCTTTTCTCTTTCAGACAGATAGCTACAATATTAGGATGTCTATTAGGATGTTCTTATCTGACCTGGTCCCCCAAAATCAGGAGTTCTTTCCAAAGTACTAGTCAAAAAGGAACAAGAACTGACCTTGTACAAGTACCTTGGACAAAATAGAATCACTTGTGCTACATGCCAAAATCCAGACCAAGAATGATTGAATCCTGCTTTGTGAAATCTTATCTTATGAAATCTTAAGCTAACATAGCACACTACCACAAAGAATTTTGGTTTCAATTATCTTTTTCCAATGAAAATTGCTTACCTGAAAAAATACTTAATTGATTCTACTGTCAAGCAGGACTTAAAAGTCTTTGGAGTTAGATTTCGACATCATCTTGGGAAGTGCATCAGTTAGAAAAACAATTTGAAATGAGTTTCAGCAACCTCAAAACTAGTTAGATTTCTGCTTTTTTTTTTTTCTTACTAGCTCCATAGCCAGTAAATTTTGGTCTGTCAATGCAATAACAAAAGCAATGGGCATGACAGGGAAAAAACATAAAACCCTCATGCAGTTTTGTCTTAGGATTTTGCTGGTAAATTCCTATTGATTCTTCTTTCAAGCCTTGAAAGAAAGCTGGATAAAAACCTCCATTGTTTTTTTCTCTAGTCATAACATGCCCTTATCCATTTGTTAAAAGCTATTAGACAATTAATTGTTTACAGAAATCCACTCCTTTCTTAGTAGTTCTTTAGAAGTCAGACAAGCATGGGTGAGAAAGACAGTATTAAAGTTTACTATCTTAAAAAAACAAAGAAAAAAGAAGAGGAAAAAAAGAAAAGAGAAAAGGGGGAAAAAGAAAGGAAAGGAGAGAGAAGAGTGAGGAGAGGGGAAAAGAGAAAAAAGGGGTAAAAGGGTCAAAGTAAAAAAGTGGGAAAAAAAGAGAAGAAAAATGGAAAAAGAGAAAAGAGGGGAAAGGAGAAAAGGAAAAAAGAAATGAAGGGAAGGAAGGGAAAATGAGAGGGGAAGCAGTGAAGAAAAGAGAGCAAAGCAAAAGAAAATGGGCAGATAGAGGAAGGAAGGAAGGGAGGGAGAGAAGGAGGGAGGATATTTAATGGAAAATATTTTATACACACTTTTACATTTTGCCCATGAACCTAAATATGTTAATTCTAGTCCTGACACTAATTTCACATCACTGAATTGCCTAAAATAGTCTTTTATTTTCTCAGTAGAAGCTTTTATTGGAGCCTTAAATTTAGGGTACAGGAAAACTACACAACCAAATACAATGAGATTGCATAATGCCATTTAAGCTTCCCCTTAACTGCCTTCAAACAACATAAACATATCATCCCGGCTATTCCTTGCACTTTGTCTGCCAACAGACTACACCTCATGAAATAAGACTTTCAGAGGAAAGATTCACTAAGGAATTCAGTAAGCACAAGAAGAAGAGTGAAGTACAAAAGAAAGAAGAAGATGGTATGGAATAAGAACATGGGCAAATTCTAAACGTTGGTCACAAAGAGATACCTCAAGCTACAACTCGCACAGGTATTCAGCTTTTCCTCTTCACCTGATATCTTGCTCTGAATGTCAGTCATTTATGTTACCCTATGGAGAACGCAGGAATGAAACTCATAGAAAACATGAAATGTCACATTTATTTTATATTTTTCTATCATCTTTGAGATGCAGACCCTTGTAAAAAAAAGGAAAAATTATCCAAACTACTTTCACACTGAAATGTGGGCACCCTGGGCTTGCCTTTTACTGTCAGATACAACAGTTGCTTCAGATTCCTTATCCATAGTAACTTAGTTTCCTGACAGACCCAAACTATCCTCCTTTCTTTGTTGATTAGGGTTTCAAGTCAAAAAGAAAAACTTTTAAAGAGATTTCTTCTACTGCCTTTCAGAGAGGATCTTGTATTCAGTCTTGAATGCCTATGGGATGTGAAAAGCTCCTATCTGTGTACTCTAAAATACCTTAGACACCTCTTTTTTCATCTTCCTAGCTATTTCTTAAGAACTTTTCTTATGATGCCATTCAAGGAAACTTTCAAAGTCTTCACTAATTCAGGGATCAGTTGTATTTTATAATCCTTACACAGCACAAATTCAACTGACCAGAGTTTACAAGAGTCCTTTAAGAGGCAGGCAGATTTCCTTTATTCTGAGCAGTGTCATAAAGGAAATATGTTGCTTGGTCTGTAAAACCTCTTAAAAGCAGATCGTTATTCTTCTAGATTCCCAAGTAATAGTTTAGCTGATAAAAAGTTGAATTGGACAATTTGCTATGAATTCGTTTAGTATTATGTTGGCTAGATATTTAAAACCATGTGTTACAAAGATATGTGATGTTTCTGTCAAGTCGCATTCACTTCAGACTTTGGAACTAAATTAGTGAAATGTTTTAATACAGTAAATAATGGGTAAACATCAGAAAGCTTGGATAAACCAAAAGATTACTTAAAGGTCATTTAAGCTTAACAAAGCGACGCTTCATGATGACCTCCTAGCATGAGCTCCTCTCAAATCCCTGCTAGCATTCACTGGGCCTAAAACACATGAAAATAGCAGTTCCTTGAAATACACTGATAGTCACATACCTAATCCAGCAGCAAATAAAATAACATCCTGTAACCATTTAAAAGTAAATAAAGAAAACCACATTGGATAGGTTGATTTTAGAAGGCTTTTCCATTAATTTATCTTGTGTTTTGAATGACAAGGCTAATTCTGTTTCCTATAACTTCATTCATTTTCTTCAAAGTAAGGACTAGCTTGCAACCTAAGGTGCTAAAGTAAGACATTATATTTACAACAGATTTTAGAGTTAATATAGCGTCCTTTTCACACTACCATTTAGTTTAACAATATGAGAGGAAAGGGAAAAGGGGGAAGAAGGGAAGGGGGAAAGGAAAGGGAGAAGGACAGAAGGGAAGGGGAAGGGCAAAAGGGGGAAGTGGGGAGGGGAAAGGGAAAAGGGGGAAGGGAAGAAAGGGGAAGGGAGGAAGGGGAAGGGGGGAAGGGAAAAGAGGAGAAGGGAAAAGAAAAAGAGAAGAAAAATGAAATAGGTAAAAAGGGAAAAAAAATCAACTTGGAAAAAATGGAAGTTAGAAAGGCATGATTCAAATGTCTGGAATTATGTTAGGAATCAGGAGCTGATTAGCTGTAGTAACAGGAAGTTTCCATGATGGTTTGACTGAATTGGTTATCATTTGTGCATCAGTTTTTCCATCTTTAACAAAATTCTTATCAGTACATAGGCGATGGTTGAAGTTAGATTGCCTTTGTGAGATAAAAATTAATGCCTAGCATCTTACATCGCAAAAGACAATCAAATGATTAACTAGCTTACCTAATCAAATGGTTCTAAAGTATAAAACATTGTGACAAATCCTTTTAATAGAGCACAAACAGCCAATAAAAGTGTTTTTTTTCCTCACATGTGTAGAAGTAAATGATTTGTGTAAAATAGAAATTGCCTGCTGTGCTCTTTTATGAAAATAACAGTAGCACTTCAGACAATGAAGCTGAGGGTGGGACTACTAACGGTTATAAATACAACATTAACAACGTCATTGTATTTCCCTTGACTTCCACAGTTGTATCTCTGGGGACACAACAGCCCTGTTACTTACTAGCTTGAATTCCTGTCATTGTGCTTTGGGAATCAGTTGCTCGAGATGAAAACCTACAACATATGCCTCAGGTTATCGTATTTGGGGTCATTCATACACACTGATATACAGCTGAAAGAAATGGATTTTTTTTTTTTTTTTTTTTTGAGAAGAGACTTGTAATAAATTATGGAGGACAATAATGTACGTTATGGTAGAAATAATAGTGGGATAA
>JAVCKT010031737.1:0-19013 GCA_032273925.1 Rhynchotus rufescens | reverse complement strand
TCTTTTAAATTAATCATAGGAGTCCTAAATGTTTACTTTCACCTCTAGTTTTGCTTGTGTGGTGGTGGGAATCGGTTTTATCTTTCAGGGTAATGTAATAAGGGCTACAGCTTCATGCTTCTCTCTGAGGATGTTGGACATATTCCTATAAAATAATGAACAAGGCAAAGGCAACAAAAGGTTTGAGACTGATAGAGATATGGCTTACATTGGGCAGCCAGTTATAAATCCCATCAACACCTACTAGAGTTGAACATAGATGTTGCTGCTTCCTTGAAAGGAAGGTTGGTGAAGGAATAGTATGTGACAGGTTGAATTCCTATGGTTACTTAAACAAGTTGCAACTAGTTTGAAAAAAATCTCCAAACTGCTAGTAAAGGCAGGTTGAGAATGGTGGTCTACATGACCCAGTGTACCAAAGGTGCCTGCCATTAAAAACTGTGTATAGCCAATTCTGTTTGGGAGCCCTGAATGTGTAGAAGAATATATAAATGTTAACATGGTAAGAGAAGCTGCAGAGGGCCGGCGAAGAAGTAAAGAAAGGTAATGTACTTCCGCTCACAGCTCTGAGGGGTTAAGTCAGTAATTAACTACTCAGCAATTTAGCTTTTTTGAAACAACTTCGGTTCATCTCAAATTCTCTGTTGAATATTTGGCCTTGACCTTTTTTTTTTTTTTTTAGATACTCTGTCCTAGGGCCATCCATTTCCCCTCTTTGTTTTAATCTTTGCAATTATTAACAACTCTTTATTGCAATTATTAACAACTCTCTACCGTCACACTTCACACGTGCTGTTCCTGGGTTCTCTGTGCTTGAACTGTGTTTCTTGGCGAGGGGAATGTTCAGGTAACTGGGACTGTTCCCTTCACGTTTTCAGATCAGCACGCAGTAGTTGCTCTGGTGAACTCTTGATTTTTGGCTCAGCAGCTCTAGACTGATCTTTATCAACAACTTCTATTACGTTTTTCCTAGGACTGGTTATATTCTTTCCCTCTGTTTTTAGCTTCAGAGACAACACTCCAGTTTTGAAAAATCATCCTTTTTATTGCTATTCTTTAATCTTAATATGTGTAGACACGTGAATACACACATGTGTATGTGTACCTAGCTCTCTTGGTAGCAGAATCCAGGATATTTTATTTGTGATATTCTTGGTTTACTTCACTTTCTCATGAGGATTTTTCTCTTGGTAGGAGGCTTTTTAATTTTAAGCAAATTTCAGGTAACTTCTATTTGGAGAAAAACAAACAAACAAAAAAATCCCACTAAAACTGATGTAACTCTCCCTTCCCTTGCACTCTCTTCCCCTGCTATCATCAAGGGAAAAACTACTTGGTCATCTATATCTTTTCTATTTGCCTTGGTCTCTGGTGATTTTTATTTAATTTTTTTTGGAGTAGTTCTACAAATATGCTAATAAAGTCTTTATCCCACATTGTCAAAACTTCATGATGTGTAAAACTCCCTCGCAGTTTTCCAGTATATATCCCAGCTGTTTTTGCAACCTACTTGTATTAGCCCAATGTGTGCCCACACACACATGTCCATTTCCATTCTTGGTGTCACTGAGAGCCCTCAGGTTTTGTGGCTAAGTATGAAAAGGAAATGTAAAAAATAAAATCAGGTTACCCCTGTAATCTTGCCTTTGCCATTTGTGGGTGTGCCTTGTATTATAGGCTTTCATTGCATGGTCACAAACTGTTCCTCAAGTGCAGTGTAATCATAGTATTTTTTAAAACCTTAGTTATACATGATATATCATCTTTTTTAGAACTATTTTCTACTTTCTGCAGACTATGTTGAGGCTGTGACTCCTGCCTGGACGTGGTACATAGCTGACCATACTTGCTCAGTGTAGTAACTTCTAAGAATAACAGTTTTATGGTGAAAAACACTGAACGCTAATGGATACTGGACACAATTGAAGGAAAGTGCCCAGAATCATCTTGCTAAACTCTGCCCAGCACTTGAAGCGTTTCTCCATCTCTCTTTGAATTTTGAGGCAGCTATAGGGAGCCTTTATGCACTTGGGCAGCCACTGGAAGAAAACTCCTTCTGTCCATGCTGACTTCTGCTCCCAAAAAGATCTCAACTTGCAGTGCCACACAACTTTGACAACAAGTAATGGGAGAGAGATTCAATGTTCCCTATTTTTGAAAGAAAGTAGTAGCTTTATGTTTGCATGTTTGCAGAGCAAACAGCCTTTTACTGATTCTAATTGTGGGCTGGGTTCTTGTGTAGAAGGTGCTAGCTTTGCACATAGTAGATAGGAAGTAGTGAGAAGATTTGGGTTGGCAGAGTTTTGCACAGGAAGCAGGGACTGATGATGGCTTCATAGGGCGTTTTCATTGTGGAGCCCAAGAGGGCTGATTGCAGCTCCCAGGGTGCAGGCTGCAGATTCCTGAGCAACTGGATGGGACTTCTGCATGTTGGTTTGAACGCTGAAAAAAGCCTCAGTGTTAAAGCTTGTGAGAACATATTCTTATTAAGGAAAACCGTGCAAGTCTTGGTCACAAAGTGAGGTGCACAAATCTTTGTGAAAGAAGGAAAATGAGGCGGTAGAGTGGATTTGACAGTTTTGTCTATAGTCACTTGGGCATCCACGGATGCAGGAGCTGTTTTGGCAGCGCAGTGCTGCGAGGATGCTTTGCCTCTGTAAACTGAATTTGGAAAGTGGGGATTTGTCTCCCTGTTTTCCTTGAACATCAAATATTCTCAGATGTACCTTCTTCCCTGTGAGCTGGACGACTCTATTCTATTTCTCATCTGTTTTTATGCTCTATTAGCCCATGCCGCTTGGTGTGCACACAGTTAGAAGGCTCTAGTCCTGCCCAAGGCTTTCTGAGATGGCAGCTCTGCTGGGGTGGGGAGGTGCTGCTTGCAGGCCTGGTGTCCCTCATGTTGCTGCTTAGTGTGGCTGAGCCCTTGGGCCCTGCTTGCCCTTTTGCCACGTCTATGTCAATAAGTCTCACTGGGCTTCCTTATTATTCCAAATCTCGCAGATTTTCTAGAGTTTATAAACCATAACTCTCCTCAAAAAATTACTGACCCTTCGATAAATAAGGGGGTCATACTAAGTATCTGAGCTGCTCTGTTCAAACCTGTTTCTCCTTCCTTTCTTCATTCTCAAGGCTCCTGCTTACACAACATACAAAGTATGTCTGGATTGATAAATACTCTATGGCAATAAAAATATGGTGCATTCATATATCTTACAACAGTAGCTCGAATATTCAAAGGCTAAATAAAAATGAGTAGCCTCTTCATATTGTATTAGCTAGAGAGAGGTCGATTGAAATTCATTCTAAATAAGAGTCAAGCTTTACTCCAGTCTATGTGATTTGTGGTGATGAAATATGCCATGTAATGTTTTCAAACATAAGTATCACAGTGAAATTTGTTTTAGACTTTTTACTAGATATTTAATTCTGTTTAACATTAAGCACTAAATTTGGCAACTCCATTTAATGCTGTTGTTTGCACGTGTTGCGTATGCACAGCAATGTATTTCCTGCTGGACAAGTGGCTTTCTGAGAGCTCTAGAAAGGATACAGAGCAGGGTGCTCTCACTTTGTGATAAAAATGCTGGAAACTCTCTTTAGTGGCATATAATTATTGGATAAGATGTCATGCTAATAGCTTGCAAAATACTTTCTGTCAATGAAACCACTAGAGACTCCTTGCTCGCTAGTACAGAAATCTGAAAAGTGACTCTCCTCATGTAAGAGTTGGTTGCAGTTGCAAAACTTTCTTGTAAGCTTTTTCTCATAAAGGTATTCTTTGCACCCATTGAATGCAGATTCAGTTCTAAATTCTTTTGCATTTAGAGAGGAAAACTCTGCTGTGTTGTGGATAGACAGGGCCTAGTCTGATACAAAGTGATGTATGGGTGAAGTCTGTGTATAACTTGCTGTCCTCACAGGCTTTTGGTCTCTAGCCTTTGTTGTCTCTGGATCACAGCAAACAGATGGTGTTCAAGTTTTATTTGAATATCTGAGTATGTTGGAAATGAAGTGAAATGAATTCAGCCATTGCTAATAAGGATAATGCCAAACCCTCAGGAAGTTTCTTTCCTCCTCCACTCGTCCATAGTTTTGTTTATAACTTACTTTGTTACACAATTATGTTTTGTCTGAATAGTTTAATGACTGTTTTTTGAGTTGCAGCTCTGATATTGCGCAGTGCAATGGGAGGTGAATTGCAGCCATCTCTGTTACAAGCCTCTGTTTGCATCCATCCGCTTCACCAGTGCACATGGGAATGTTGCTATTCCTGATGTGCCCGGGGGCTTACGAGAGCCCAGGGAAATCCTGAAGTTGGTGGCAAAGCTGTAGCTCCCTAAAATACACGTCTTGCCTCAAAACTATGCTAATCTCCCTAAATATACTTACTTTTCTGGCTAGGTAAATGAATCCTGTAATTGTATGCAGAATATGAATCTGAACACTAATATATTAGTAAGGTAACTGTTTTCTCTGCAGTCGGTAACCAGTGACAACCAAAGCATTAATCTTTGTATTTTATACTGCTAAATCACCCTGCCAAAAGTTAGATGGCTCTAACAGCTAGCTGGTATTTGTACAGCATGCAAGTTCAGCTGTATATTTGCTTTTGACAGAGCAGACTTGCAAACAAGATCTGGCATCTGAACAGGCCTGTGCTAGACTGAAATTATTCATATGTAGTTGAATAAGTAAACAAATAAGGAATTTGGAGACTTTTTAGATTATTGGATTTTTTTATTTGGTATCTGCTTTTTTAAGTTGAAGCTGGTCAAGATGGTCTTAAAAGCTGAGCTTTTAAGCTTAAAAGCTCATTTATTTATTTCTAGGATATGTTATTCATACTTGTAATGAACTAATGGGATTTAATAGACTCAAAGTAGTCTAAAAGTGGGGGAACTTTTCTGCAGTATGATGAAATATTTGAGTAAACAGGTCCTATGTGCTTTACTGTCAGATTTATGCCCCTGAAATGTCATGCTCTGTGGCATGAATGACTGTTTTGCTTGTCAGTGGAATATTCTTTCTCTGTATTAGTCCTTTAGTGTTTGAGTCTTAGGAAAAGGTATGGGAGCAGTTCAATAGGAATGCCCTTTTTTTAAGGGTGACATGAGGTAAAAAGGCTAAGTCGCAGTACACAGGCTATGCTGACTCCCTTGATCCACAACATAGCAAATGCTCAAAATATCAGATGTGTAAGTTGAAATTGCCTCCAGGCAGCTTAATCTTATATGGGAGGAATTGGCATAATGCAGAAACCAAGCAGAAACGGACCTTGGCAGCTGCAAGGCAGCAATAGCTTCTCCAGGACAAATTGTTCCAGAACAGTTTATCGCTCGTGTGAGCACAAGCTTGCTTTATTGCTGACCTGGGGAGAGAGTCTCCTGGTTTGATCTCCTGATACTGTCCTACACGGGATAAGCCTGCTCCTTAGTCAAAACAGTGTGTGTATGTGTGTGTGTGTATGGTTTTTTTTTTCTTTTTTCTTTTTTTCCCCTCTCCTCTCTTTCAGGGAAATCCTCAATGGCTGCTTTTTGTTTTGGTTGGGTTTTTGTTACGTGCTTAGCCAGGGATGTAGCGGGAGAAACGCGGCACCTCTGCTAGCACATCGCCGAGGCAGATGGCTAAAACAGCTGTGCAACGTGCTGCTCACGGAGCAGGGAGCTCGTGCATGTCTTGCACAGGCAGGGCGTACCTCCTTGTACCGCTGAAATTATCAAATTAGGCAACATCAAACCAGGAAAGGGGAAGCAAATTGCCTAGTTCAAATAATGCTTTCTTTGAATATAGGTCATCCTTTGGCTTTTCAAAACTTTTTTCCTAGTGGAATTTGCAGGCTGGTTTTGCAGAAATCCAAGCATCGCAGTGTTCAAATAAACTTGAATATTTTGGCATCTAGGGATCTTTTTCTGCTTCAGAATGATTCCACTTGGTTAACCTGCAGTCGGGCTGCTTGGAGGAGAGTTGGACCCTTTTCTGCTGCTCTTGTGGACTATTTCTAGCCTTAAGAAAACATGCAGCTTTTGCAAAATGTTCAGCATCTCTGAACTTAAGTTCAGTCACAGCATCAGACCTCACTGAATTGTGGCTTGAGACTTGCATCTGGAAGTATTAGAAAGCTTGTGTTAAATGGGAGCATTATCCTCAGTGTAAATTTTGAGAGGAAAAAAAAAAGCTAAATTTGCACATTCTCTGCATGATCACCCCACTTGTGTCTATGTTACCCTGGCAGAGTGGTTCTGTTTAGCTTTGACTCGGTGTTAGCTTTCAGGGGAGCTGCTCTGGGGCAACGTAAGGTCAAGTATGTTTAAACCCAGGCATTTTTAGGCTTCCTCAGGGTTTGCCTGGGCTGGTTACCCCCTTGCCTCCTTTCACAGGAGTGGGAATCTGCAGCGAGCCAGGCTCGGGTTCCAGCTCGGAGCCTGGTGCCCAACCCAAGGCCTCCCAGGAGCTTCCTGAGCTGCTGGCAGGGCCGGTGCCGCGTCTCCCTCCTCGGTTTGCCCGTGCGCGCTGGGCGCCTTGCGCCCATCTCCCCTGCAACTCCACATCCCTGCCGTGGCTCTGCTCAGGCAGATAGGATGGCGTTTACACCTCTAAAACCTCCTGAGCTCTGCACTGACTAAGGACGATGTGGTTGTTGGCTCGGGTTGGAGCGCTTTAGGGCATGATTTCAACCATGTCTATGGAGACCAATTTTCAACATCAAAACAAACCAGTGTAAGTGGAATTTATATTACCTTTTAAAAACACAAGTCAACAGAGCTGAGGACTCTGCTTCAAGGAAGCCTCTTGGGTTTGTTCAGGGAATTACTACAAATATTTTACATCCTTTTTGGGATTCTAGATGACCTCAGGAAGTGCCTGCCTAGGAAGGCTGTGGAAATACCATGGGCTGCATGGCTCCTCTGAGGTGATTTCTGGGTCCACGGTGTGAGAAGCTCCCTCTGCTATGAAATATCTTCTGTTGCCTGAAAGCACCATTCAGTTTTCAGAGCTAGGATGATAGCTCTAAGGATTTTAGGGGGGAGAAGGGGGGAAAACAAAAAAGTACATGTTTTATACCTCTTATTTGAGCTTGGTGGAGTTGTCAGCTGCTGTGATAGTGCTCGAGAGAAGAATCTGAGCAAAACCCTTGATCCTGGCTGACCGAGCTCATTCAAATTTGGGTAACTCTAGAGGCAAAGAAATATTCTGTTCCCTAGAAATATCCCTGCAGTCCTATAATGGAAACTATCTGTGCAGCAGTGCTGTCATAATGGAAGGACTGAATTCAGAGCAAGAAAAGTCTGCAGGGAATATGGTGTTAGGATACCACCTGAAGCCCATCAGGAAGAGGAAAAGTGGTGATATCAGAACACTGGGTGGGGGGTACATCATCGTTCTCCGAAATGTGCCTCAGAGTAGCTTAGTGCTCATGACTGAATATCTTGGAAATTCAGTAATGGAGTTTCCAATGTGCTCTGCATCATAACTGGGTGGATTTTGACAAGTTCATTATAATTAGTGAGTAATTTCAAAACATTATTTGAAATACAAATAAATCACAGGGCTTGTTTTTTGAGCTCTGTGCTGCATGTGGCGCATGTTCTTACAGACTATGGGAGCTTCCTGAGCTTGGGGCTGAGTCGCTTGCCCCGTTAGCAGCAGCTGTGGAAGTGGTCTTGTCCTTAATTCCTGGGGAGCTTCCAAAGGCAGCCTCTGTGTGTGGCTAGGCTTTATGCTTACGCTCCAAAAATGCTCGCCCAGGCTCGAATCCAGCAGAACACTTAAGCTTGTGCGTAACTTTTAAGCACTTGGGTAATCCTATGGCAGCCTTCGCTCATGTATTTTAAGTACTTTGTTGGATTGGGGTCACAGTCATGGCCGTAATTAGATTTGGGTTTTTAAAACATCACTGAAAGATAATATTTTTGTGTGCGCATATGCTCTACAGCGTTGTGTTTGGAAAAAGAATCCCCAAACTCCTTGCAAGCTGCAGCCCTGACTGTGGTGGCTGTGCTGCACACAGCAGTATTAACGAATGCTGCGGTTATTATGGGGAATTGCACGCTAGATTACAAGATGACAGTTCAAGCCAGTATCTGGAAATTTTACAAATAATGTGTTTTTCAAAGCTGGCTAGAGCTTCTGCCATCTCACACTGCAAGTAGCACAGGAAAAGGAAGACATATAAAGTTACTGGATTTACATTTTAAAATACCGTGTTCTAAGGATTTTGGCCTAGGTACAAGCATCAAATGATTACAAGATGAATATTTACTTGACTGCTAATTTTATGATAGGGGAAGGCCATGCCAACAAACTGCCAGCTTAGAGATGTTTAATTATCTTGGTACCTTGCAGGCGAATATCAGTGAGGTGTTCGCAGAAGCTATTTCAGCTGAGCCTTCCTTTCTTTACTTACCAGCACTGTATATGCATCATGAATTTGGAATATATATACGTGTGTGTTTATAATCTTTCAGCTTTTATTGATCAAGAACAGAAATGGATCTTAGAAAAGCATCGGATCTTTTATTGTGCTGTTTTCACTTTATGCAAACTTCTAAACACTTTCTGAACAAATCTGGATTGCAGTGTTATTTCTGTTCCTCCTACTGCCTGGGCACTTGTTGTTTGCATCAGCTAAAATCTACGGCAAAGCTATCCAAGCTTTTATTGTCCACTGTCTTTGGTTCCCAGCAGGTAAACGTGGTGCCCCTTTCCTAGCTCTTATTTACCTTTGTATGCACAGAACCTTCATAGAAAAAGCAAAGTGATGCCCTGTATTAGTTTCCCAGCAACTTCACTGTGCCTTCATTTTAATTTCTGCCAATTCCTGATATGGGAAACTGTTCTAAATTGAACAAGAGAAGGTAGTCCTGGAGAACATGTTTGTTTGATGCAATCAAGAGTGGATTTCAATGTGGTGTATTTGTAAATCATAGTACAGCAGCGTCTCTACTGTGTAGCTGCAGGAGCCTGACAAAAATCAGTTGTTTGTGAGGGTAGCTTTCTAATAAAAGTGGGAAGCAGGAACTATAGCCAGTACACTTAAAATGGGCTGTCTTATGAAATGTTATGCTCTTGTAAAGGTTTTGCTGTGGTTTCAGTCTGATGACATTTATTAGCATGAGTGGGGAAACTGATACATGATACATGGCCCTGCTATAAGGCACGAGCGAACATCAGGCTGAGCCCGGCTATAGGTTTGCAGAAAACAGAAGAGGAGAAACCGTGTGGGTAATATAGCGGGGCAAACAGCTACTGCTCAGTATTGTGTTCCATGAAACCTTAGCGCTTTATTGAAGATGTTCACTGTGTAATTTGGGTCTTTCCTCTTTAGCATACCAGAGCAAAGACAGAATTCTTCCTACCCCATTAAGGTTTCATGTTACTATTTTGATCCTCATACTTGGTTTTAAGTATAAAATAGCCTGCGTCTCAGTGAGTGCTCAGCATGTTGCTTCATGTTTTCCACTAACTATCTACCTTTGCCAGTTCTTAAAGCTCTCGTGAAACTAAATTGCCTAGCTAAATATTCGGGGTAAAGATGGCCCTAGGTTGCAAAACACAAGTTTTGAATGTTCACCAACCTGGAAGGAGTGTCTGAATCTGCAATACCCTTAATCTTATCCACAGAAGTGAGTGCAACTGTGCAATTTCTTTCATGGACATACTGGTACAAATTCATATCGCCCATAAAAGACAGTGCAATTCAAAGCTAGAATTTTATTTTGGCCTTATGTCATGTTATGTGCTGAATGATTAGCTGCAAAGTGCTGTAGCTTTTGCCTGGGAGAAGGGAAGTGCAACAGCACCCAAAGTGCAGGACCACCTCTTGTTTCCACCTTATGGAAGAAAATGGGAATGTGATTGGATGAGGCCCTGGGCAATCTAATGTGACTTTTGATTACTGCCCTCCTTCAAGTAGGCAGCGGGGCTATAGTGACCTTGAGGTCCCTTCCAACCAAAATAGTTCAATGATTCTATGAAGGAGGAGCTGGGGAGAAAAAATAGAGGCAACTCCAAGCTCTATGAAAATGTATATATTTTTTCAATAGAAACGTGTTGCTTTTAGTTGTAATAAGCAATAACTCTCTTATGGAGTGTGGAGGGAAAGACAAAAGTCCTTCTCTTTAAAGATGTAATGTACTTGGCATGGGAGGTGCTTGCCCGACGGGGGATTCTGCTGCTTAGAGCTGCAGGGTGGCTGTGAGCAGCCATCTCTGTGCACCTTTCTCTGCTGAACCAGCCTGCACCGGAAAGAAGCCTGCAGTGGATCTGACTACTGTGAAACATCAGGTTTAACTACTGTTGCCTTTGAGTATTGCCTTTACATTTGATCAAATTGAATGAAAATTCAGACACTATTTTCTGTCTTCTGCAGCAGTATATCCTGTGTTGCATGAATCCTGGAGAAAGGCTTCTGATGGGAGTATATATATTTTCTTGTACTCCTCCCTTGCTGCAAACTAATTTTTATGACAGTGGTAGCAGTAGATCTCTGCTGCATTTATTTGGTATCATTTCTGAATATAGTGTCCAGGCATATTTTCACATGTGCTCACCCATAGCTGAGAAGTTGATGTTGGCAACCGATGTCTGCATATCTCTGTTCAGAGTTCCTCCCTTACTAAGACTGTTTTGTGACTAATGAAGGGTGGAAGTGCCTTGTGCCTGCTGAAGGTGCTCTCTTTGCCAGTGAGGATGCCTGTCTTCTGTGAGAAGATGCTGGGAAATGGAGAGAGGCACAAGCAGTGTTATGCTCCCATACTTCCTGATCGGTGGATTTAATAGCTGTGTGTCTGATGTATAAAACAGTTGCATAAAAATGGTTTTCGTTGAAGCTATAAGCTCTGTATGATGGTGCAGCTAGAAGCATCGACTCTAGACTTCTCCAATGTCACTTGCCAATGAGTCAGAAGACCTACAGCAGAAACAGATTGCTCCTGAAACATGAGGTTTCAAAACCAGAATATTGTCATTAGTAGAAGCAACAATTAACAGCAACAGCCCTTCAGACATTTATTTTGTATCCACAGGATTTGTTTGTACTGGAGGTGTGGTTAAATGGTTGTGCATTCTGTCATTTGTTGTCCGTATCTCTTTATGTCTTACAGTAATTTACCACCAAAATGCATCTTTAATGTATTCCCTGTCTGCCCATGTCCATCCAAGGATTGGAAAAGCCTTAATGTGGGTCAGTTTTTGACACACAAAGTGCAGGAGTCTGGCAGTGTGTCTGTGTGACTTGAAGCATCAGTAGAGAAAGTTGTTCTCAAGTGAGCCTGTTGCCTGCCTGGTGCTGTAACCCTGCTCACTTGGTCCTCGGTGTCCCCTGTGACTAATTCTAGTCGCATTTGGCCTGGACATCTCTGCCGAACCAGAGCTGGGAGCACACTCGGGCCTGCCTGCCAGCCCAGCTGGTGCTGCCTCTGCTTTTCTGAGCTGGAAGCATGGGGAGATGGAAGGAGAATGAGGTGGCAAAATGTGATCCATGTGCTTGGTGTTTTTTCCATGCTGCTGCTGAGCTAGGGTCTGTGAGGCTGGCTGCCAACTCCACCTTTGGTTCACTGTTCTGTAGAGGAAGAGAAAGAGCCTAGCAAGGACCATGTGAAGACAACCTGAGGGCCCATCAGGCCTGATGCCCCTGTTCAGCCGCCATCTGAAAGCAGCTGCAGGGAAGAGCTCAAGACCAATGCAAGCACCTTGGTGATGGCCTCCAGTCAGACCCAAAATACCTGCCTAATGTCTGGTAATGCAGGTGTTGGGGACTTCCTGCATGAGAGACAAGAAAGTGGTCTTTGGTGGCTCTCAGTCAACTGTCTGTGAGAGCTACTCAGTTACTCTTCTAGGTTTACATGAGCTTCTAACATTGAAGATGTCCTGTTGCACGAAGGATAAGAGATGGGACCCAAACTGCATGCTGTGTTCAGAACATAGTGAGTTTGTGCAACCGCATAATGGTGTTTGGTGTTTTTCCTGTCTCTATCTTCTGCAGGTCCTGGTTCTACATTAGCTTTCTGGACCTACCTTTTCCATCACACTATTCCTTATAACCTTGGCAGCATGCTCCCAAGAGGTTACTGTCAGTTCAGGGCTCTTCATGATGTAGGTAAAGTTGAGACTATTTTATCTTAATGTGCTTTGCTTTGTTATCCACATTTATCTACCTGCTCTCCAGTTTGTCTAAGCACATATCCAAGAATGGATGGATGGCCCTCAAAGGCTCTGTACTGGTGAACTACCTTGCTGTGAAAACAGCCTGTATTTGTCTTTGCTTTTTAAAAATTAATTATTTATTGTTTTTGACTAGCTTATGTAGGTGAAAACTTTCCTTTTGTCCTAATACAGACTCCTTTCATGGTAGTGCTCTGATGAGGGATCTTGCTGGTGACCTTCTGAAAATGAGCAGATGACTGATGGGCAAGTAAAGAGTTGACTGCAAAACTGTCCAATTGCATGAGCTCTGCTGATGCAGCAGGAACGCAATGGGGACCCCTGGGCCCTGTCTCCAGCAGTGAGGTAGGGGAGTGGTCAGTCTGGTGGCAGCTCAGCAGTCTCGCTTCGCCAGGAACGGCAGCGCTCTGGAATGATGCCTTTGCAAGGTTTGCTTTGCTGATGGTGCAAAGAGCAGATAGCCTGGGGATCTCTCCTGAAGGTTCTAGAAACGTTACCTCATAAGGGTGACCATAGCGCTGTCCCAAACACTGCCTCTAAGGGGATAAAAGGCAGAGTCTGGCCCTGCTGAGCTGAGGAGGGATCAGGAACGGCACCTGAGCAATTCCTGCAGCTGGACTGTGAGTCTCCTCCCCTTGGCCTTACCTGGGAGCTAAGCAGAGGTAACTCTTTGTGAGAGTGAGGCCCCCGTGAATTCAGGGTGAAGAAACATCACAGCATTTTACTGGCACAAGCAGTGTGTTCCATTCAACTTTGCCAATTGCTGTTTACTAGTTGAGCTGGTCCTTATAGCGGTCACACGAGATAATGGTAGATCTTGTTATCACAAAGATCTTGTGCTAGTGAATGAAATCAACTACAGCCCAGTGGTTGTTGCCCCTCTGGACTATTTTGTCTTCTCCTTTAAGGAGCTATCACAATGCTGACATGAGCTAGATCAGCTTTGTCCACTACCTGCTTGTTAGTGTCCATGAAGATCTGTGGAGCCCGACCTGCTGCGCAAGCACCCTGCTGCTCTTCCTCAGTGCCCGGTGTCCTTCCAACAGTGCCGCTGCTGGTGGCATTTCTTGTTCCATGTCCTCCGGTGCCAGGTGTGCCTGTCCCTGCCTCCTGGCAGGGCTGGCAAGGCGCCTGGGAGGCTGCCCCTTGGGCAGAGCGTCAGGGTTTCACCACTGAGTTCCACGAGAGACTGCAAGACTTGGTTGAGATGGTTTCTGACCCCTCATTTCATCTATTTATACTGCAAGCTCTTCTTTCTGCTCTTTGATTTGAGACAAATCCTTTGATATGTTGCCTGAAGGGAAAGAGGAGGTTAAAGCTCTGGCATCATAGCCTTGCCAAATTCCTTCTTTGTGAACATGATAGAAAATCTCATTTAATTTTTCTGCTATGGCATTATCTTGATCATTCTTCTAATATACTGGTCTTTTTTTGGCCCTATCGGCACTCTGAGGCTTTCTATTTCTGCAGCATTTGAAATAGGTTTGTTAGTGCAGCCTTTTGCGATTTGCTCCCTTGGCCTCCCTTGTTTGTTTTCACATGCAGCCTCCTGGGCTTTGTGACCACATCCATTTTCCTCATTTATATACAGCTTTAGTTTCTTGGAGGATGACTTATTGATTTTAATAATGTCTTTTACCCTGCTGTTTAGGTATGCTGGCTTCCTTTTGGTCTTTTTGCAGCTCTTAGTTGGAGCGTCTAAAAAATGTTTGTTTTCATAGTTTCCATGCCGCTTGCAAGAATTTACTCTTCTGACTTCCCACTAGGGTGTTTGCTATATATTCTGTGCTCAGAAAACATTCCTATATATTGAGTGTAGATACTCTAGAAACATTAAAAATGAGAAGAAAATGTGGCCCCCTCAAGATTAGGTAATTATGGGTTCAGACATCTTGTTCTAGAATAATGCCAGAAGCATTTAGCCCTCCAGGTGCCTGCACCACTTTTCTGATTGAGACTTGGGAGAGTTTAAAGTGTAAAACATTACTTCTATCAACTCTGCTTGCAGAGTTCAACTTCACTCTGCTTGTGAAGTTCAAGGGCTGTTCTGTGTGCTGGTTTAGATGTGTGGGGATGGCGTGGGCCTCGGTGAGGAGCGAGACTGTCCGCATCTGAACTGCAGAGGTTTTAGGGGGTGTCTTTGGTAAGGGGAGGAAGTGACTGGTTCATTAAAGCTGTGTTTAAAAACAGAAAAGAACTTGGGGTGCAGGGGGAAGAAAGAAACTGATGGTGTGTTTGAAAGGAGGGGAATTTTGAAGGATTTGGTGTTGGTGTCATGCTGTTCTGTTGTTGAAACTGGCTGGTCTGAGAGACTTCTGTGAGAACAAAATTAGACCATGTTATGTGCTGAGAACTGCACCTCTAACTTCCAAAGGTTTGACTTGAAGGGTATTAGCATTAATGGGTTATATAGAAGTCACAAAAAAGTCATATCGGCGGACTCTGGTGATGAGCTGAGATGCTGAGCACTGACTGCCCTTTCGGGACTGCCTGGATGCTAAACTGCTTCTGGCTTAACTGAGAATCTGAACAAGAGACTGATATGACCTGACTCTTTGCAAACATAAACCAAAAGCTCATCTGTGGTGAGTGTTTTGGTCATCTGAAGCAGCAGCCTCTGATCTTGGTCTCTACCTATTTTCTGAGATACCAGAGAATAAATCAGGTGAAGCTCTTAATATTTTTTTCTGTCATGTTGGTATGGTGCAACAGTAGTTGTAATATTTGCAGCTTTTAGTAAATGTACGCAGTTAAAAGGAAGCTTTAGAGAATTAACTCTGAGATGGTTCATTTTCTCCAGAAAATTTACTACTTATGTACATTAGTCTTAGCCTGTGTCAATATGAAGTGGAACTGATGATTTTTACTATGCAAAAATGGACTGAGCTGTTGCATTCTGTCCTTCACATTTTTTCTGCAAATATAATCCAACTCCATTTTATTAAACAGCTCTCTTTCCTCCTAATATATACAGAAATGTTTGCTATATAAACAATTTAACCAGACATCTGCCTCTACCTAAATATAAAACACAGTTAACTTTTTGCCCTGTTTCTATTCACCAGTGCTGATAACTTTTTTTTTTTGCTGGCCAGATGAAATAAATATAGATGAAATAAAATTTTATACCAGATGCAGCACAGTTTAGTTTTGTATTATGCAGGTGTTCCCCCAGCTGGGAAGGATGGAAACTTGCCATTTTGCCGAGATGATGGTTAGGTTTAGAAATGTGAGGGCGTTAAAAATAATTCTACGTGTTAACAGTGGGCTTTGTCCCTGGTGGGCTCCATATGCCTAGCATCTGACTAGGGCAGCAGCTGTTCTATATTTTAATAGGAGAGTTATAAAGTTAGAAACATGTATGATCATTCAAAACATAAGCAACTGTTTGCAGTCATGGAAACAGGATTCAACAATAAACTTGTATTTGTGAATGTTCCAAACAAAATAATCCCACTGCACTATGCTCAGGTGGTCTAGGAGAAGTGAATGAACTTGAGTTTCTATTTCCTTAAGTTCTATTTACTCTAAGCTTTTTCTTTTTTTCTGTTTTTCTATTTTTTGAGAAGATACTAAACTTTGCATGTGATCCCAGTATTAAACTTTGCATGTGATCCCAGTATTAAACTTTGCATGTGATCCCAATTTAGTTTCTTTTCCCAAAATGATGACAGATATTTGTGTCAGAATCTCTCCTAAAATGCGTGTTGCTAATGGCCTTCACTGCATCTTTCTGATTTAAAAGTTGAAAGAAGACCTTGTTCTCATCTTACTTCTTTGGATATTATCAACCCCTTCAACTCAAGTAGCTGTGCAAAGCCTTCTAATGTTTTTGGTACAGCTCCATTGACTTTGCAAAGAATGTATGAAGTTCTGTTTTCCTGAAAGCAGGAAGAATTAGGTGAACCCGGGAGTTTCCTTCCCAAGGGAGCATAGGTTTCTTGGCATGGCAGTGCAGACAAAAGCTCTCCTCATTCAGGCTCTGGCTTGCACTGGAGCTATCTTCTCTTTTTGCTTATGGAGATTTTGCAGACGTGCATATATTCAGTCACTTACCACACCCCTATCCAAAACAATACCAGCCTACTTCCCCCACTCAAATTCCTGAACAGCCCTATATTTGTCTTTATTTTGGTCTGCTAGCCTGCCTGTGTTTTGTTTTGGAGGGGCTGCTATTCTTTCAGTTCCCTGCCTCCATGAAAGAGGGCTGTGATTAATGCCTTGGGTGCAGAGTGGTGCCTACGCCCAGCAATTGCCTTAGATTTCCACCAGCCTCTAACAATATAATGGCAAGTGGCCTAATCGGTGCTGCTGAGCTGTACAATAACCTCTGTGACTTAACTAGTTCTGGCCTTAAGGAGGGGTCTTCATTATGATATATGCTTGAATATTGCAGCTAGATTGGGGTAGGAGGTGGCTGGCAGTTCAGCTCGTGCAAAACTAGAGTGTGCTGGGCCAGCTCTGTCAGCGTGATGAGACATGAAGGAATGAGCAGACTGGTTATGGTTAGGGGAAAGGTAAGAGCTGCAGCTGCCTCTGCTGTTTATGCCCTTTGATATATGCAGTATGAATCCAAGTGTGTGTAGTTCATATGGTTATTGCAGCACATTCCAACTTCTCTGGATTTGGGGATCTTTGGGGATCAACAAAGCAATCTTGTATTGCTGCTGAATAAGCAGAGACTTGGATAGAATACTCAACCATGCAACATGCCAATGATACTCAGCATTATGAATAGGCAGGTAGATAAAAGACCATGTCTGCTTCTGCTTTTTTTTTGAAGTTATTAGCTTGAACTGGATACTGTAGTCTCGATCCTTGCGGCCAGTGCACACCTTTGGTTGTGCTCTTAACAAAAATTTCCTGTATTACCCTGCCCAAAGGCCCTCACTACTGTGAAACTCATTAGTTGTAGAGTTGCCACAAATATTCCTCTGCTTCCTTAATGCTTGAAAAAGTGGAGTGCTGACAATGAAACTGCTGCAAATAAGGAACGTTTGTGCTGGGAGAGTGTGGCAGGTAAAATCAGTGGAGGAGGCAGAGGCTGGCAGCTCGGTGCACGCTGGGTTTGCTCTGCAGCTGTGTGTTTCCCCACACAGGTCACCCTGCTGCTCTGTGGATGCTGTGGCTGATTGAGGGCAAAGTCATTTTGTACCTCTGTAGCCAGTGCAATTCCATCATTTGTTTTTGGGGACGAGCTATGGAGAGACATGTTAGCTGCTGAGCCAAGTATGTGCTGCGCGCTGAAAGGACAGGCTGGGTGAGAGGGAGCACCAGGGTGCTCAGCTTGGTGCTTGTGTGCAGGAGAGGCTGCCTTGCGGTCGGGTAGGATGAGGATCAAGAAGGTGCCCAGTGAATGGGAAGGAAGCCCTCTGTCAAGAGGAAGGAGGTTTCCCAGCAGCTGTAACAAACTCTGTGAATCTGAGGCCTCAGCAAGCAAGGACTCAGAGTGCTTTAGTGTTTGGAAGCTGGAGTTGGGTTTGGGAGGATTTGGGAGTTAAGTAATGGAAGGGGGAAGCTATTTTCAGCATCCTATGGGTTAATGACTGCCAGAGCCCCACATTTGGTCCATCAATGGGGATGAAAAGTTAGAGAGTATGAGCAGAAAATATTTTTAACAGCTTGTAATCACCACAGAAAACACTAATAGTTCTTTTGTAGAAAGCTACTGGGTTTGTGATGCCGAGCTCCTTTCCTTGGAGAAGGACAGGGCTGGCTGGGGTTTTACCCCAAGGCTCCGGGGCTCTGAGCAAATGGAAGGCTCTCTGGGCCATTCGGGGCCTCCACACGGTGCCAGCACTATTTATTTTTTGGCCTATGCCACAAACATGAGCTCTGACCATTCTGGCAGATGTAGGATCTGTTTAAAACCACAAATGACTCCCTGAAAGAACAATCCCTGGATAGCGGGGCCCTGATGTGCAATTTGTCAGAGCATGGGGGAATGTTGCCCTGGACCAGAGCAGTTGTGGCCTGTTCAAAGCTACATTCTGGGCCAGGATTTGCTGTTGTGCATTGTGGTGACCGCTGGGCACCAAGTACTGTGGCCGCGCTCCGTGCCATTTGCTGGGCCCATCTTTCTGGAAGCAGTTGCAGAGACTGATTAAGCTGCTCTATAAATCCAAGTCTGTGGGTTTGTGCCCCAGGAGGCCTTGTGTGTATCATGGACAGAATACTCATCGTTATTTTCAATGGAAAGTGAATGTTAAAAAGTCACTTTCCTTTACACTAAGCAACTAACTAGTAACATGTGTGTGCTGGTATACAGAGACTTTTCATTTTTTATTCTTTAATTATTTTTCATTATGACTCACTAGAGAGTGTTTGTCTCCTCTTAATTTAAATATGTTATTCCTTATCTGAAGTAATATATGGTGTTGATTGAGATACTCTGGGTCAGTCTGATTCTACAGAACTCTGAGCTTTGCTGACTTCTGCAGTAGTTCAATCTTCTAATACTTCTGATAAAATGTCTCACAGAAAACAACTAAATACCTAGTGATAAGGGATAGTTTTCTTTATTAAAAATTTTGTACATCAAAGGAATAACTGCTACATTTTAAACAAGAAATAAAAGATTTTACATATTACAAAAGATGTTATCAGTTCTTGAATTAGTATAAATGTATGAACACTGTACATGACAATCTGAATTAGAAGAACAGAAATACGACTATGTGCCTGAAAATATATAATTTAATAAGCAAATGCACTCTGTTCTTAGTATGCAACATAATATTTATGGAAAAAGGCATGTTAATTCCTGTTTGCAAATGTCCTGTTTGCTGTTCCCCTCCGACCAGTAACTACAAACAGTCTTCTCAGAAGAAAGCACTGATATTCATGTG
>JAVCKT010031736.1:18061-29994 GCA_032273925.1 Rhynchotus rufescens | reverse complement strand
TGTTGATATTCCAGCTCATTCTTCCTCACATACTCTACTAAATAGAAAACAATCATCTAGACTAAGTAACTGTCATCATACTTAAAAGAATTTTTCCAATATAGCTCTCTAAAAAAGAGGTAAGTTCATATATCTCTAGTAAAACAAGTACTAAATTAGACATGGAAAAGTTTATTCACAAACTTTTGGTTTTAGTGTTTCTTTGTTATTTCAAGACAGCTAATAATGCTAGAAACTATAAGCTGTCCACAAATTCAGCAGATAAAGAGCTCTTTGAATGTCATATGCAAATATCTCATCTTAGCAAACATATCTACAGCAGTGCTAGCGAAACTCACTCTTCTTGAAGTCTTCGCTTTAGTTTTTCCTTAGTAAGGATCTTCTCAGCATCACTTTTCATCATATCTCTCTTATACCTATGAGTCATATCAATCCTAGGGAAAGAAAGAGAAAAAAACATGGAGAACAAACTCAGGTCTTTCACGCTGGTTCTTTCAGGCATCATCCTTAGCTCCTATCCATCTTTTCCACCTTACATTTCCTCAGCTTCATCCTCCTCATCCACCCAGGCAGGTTTCTTGGGCGGCAGGAAATCATCCTTCGCTTCGTTCTCCACTTCCGAGTCGCTGGAATCCCTCAGAAAGTTTCCCTCGTCGGCGGCGTGAGGCTGAGAAGAACCAGACAGGCCGCGTTATCCCGCCGGAAGAGCCGGCCGGGCTCTTCCACCCGGGAAGCGAGAGCGGCCACGGGGGCTCCCCCTCACGCGCCACGCCCGGCCTACCGGCGGGGGCCCCGCGAGGCGCCGCAGCAGCTCGTCCTCCTCGGCTGCCAGGCTGTCGCCGAACACCAGCTCCTCCAGCGCGCGCTCCGCGCCCGAGGCCCCGCCGAGCGCCCGCAAGTGCCGCTCGCGGCGCGACGCCTCCTCCGCCTCTTGCCGCGCCGCCGCCATCGCCTTCTCCCCCGCGCGCGGCCTCTGCGGCTTCGCCACGCGCGATTTCGGCTTCGCCAGCCCCGATTTCGGCTTCTTCGCCGCCATTTTGGGGCGCCGCGGCCCCGCGCGCGCCGCCGCCGCGCGCCCCATGGCTCCTCACAGCGCCGGAACCGGAACCGGCACGCGGGGGCGGAGCCCGCCTGACCCGCCCCTCGCGCGATTGGCTCGCGCTGCCGCCCCTCCCCCGCCCGCGTGATCCGCCCCGCCCTCAGGGTGTGTCACGTGGCCTCCTTTCTTTGCCTGCCCTGCCTCCTGCGCCCTCCCCCGCGCCTCGCACGTGACGCGCGCCGAGGCCAGGTCGCTCCATCGCACCCGCAGGGGGGTGCCGTACCCCGCGCGACAGCAGCGCGCCCCCCCGCGGCAGCCCCCGCGCCTCGCCCCCGCGCGAACATTAACAAGCCCCTCCCCGGGACCGCTTTCCGCTCGGGGTGCGGAGGGAGCCGCAGTGCAGCGGAGACCCCCCCCCCACCAACTCAGCGGAATGGTCCCGCCCGCGGGGGGCGGGGGGTACGGCGAGCGAGGGCGCCCCAAAGAGGCGGGAGCCCAATGAGCGCGCGCGGTGGGCCGGGCGCCGCGCGTGCGCAGTGCGGTTATGCTAATGTTGTTGATGTTCCGGCGCAGGGAGTCGGGCTCCTTGGGGCGGCGGAGGGAGCGGCTGAACTTTGCAGGCCGCCTCCTGCCCCCGCTGGGCCCGGCCCCTCGCAGGGGGAGGCGGAGGGGGCCGAGCCGCGGGGAGGGGGCAGAGGCGGCGGGCACCTCCTGCCCGTGAGGGCCTGATGGGAAGCACAAAGGAGCGGGTGAGTGGCGGGCGGGCGCTGCGCGGGGAGGAGCGGCCCCTGGGGCTGCGCGCGCCCGGGACGGGCACCTGTGTGGGAGGAGAGCGGCGCCGGCCCCGCGGGGCGGGAGGAGGAGGAGGAGGAGGAGGAAGGAGGGGGTCTCGTGTCGGGGTCGCGGCGGGCGGCGCTGTCACCCGCGGGCACGTGGAGGCGGCGGCCGCTTTGTTGTGATGCGGCTGCCCCGAGAGCCGCCGCCGCTGCCCCGCCCGCGCTCCCCGTTCGTTAAACGTTTGCTTTAACTTCAACCGTTTCTGGTGCCGGGAGCGGCGGAGCCGCGGAGCCAGTTTCACTTTCAGGTTGGCGGGGAGGGTGTTTTAGTGGGAAGGAGCCTCTGTCCCGGGTGTCTTTAAAAACCAGCCCGCTCCTGAAGCGTCCCCTGACTGTGGAGGAAGCCGCTGCACGGAGGAGAAGTAATTCCTGTAGAATAACACCGAGAAACGTGGGTGGAAGTGCGTGCGATTCCTGTATTTCACTCTGAAAGCAAGCTGCGGCTTTGCAAGCTGCAGGGAAGTTCTCGCTGTTTAAAACCAAGGCTGTTTTTCAGGTCGGAAAGCTGCATTAATTTGTTTACTTCGTTTTTGTTTTGAAAAAGTTATTTATAGCGGCCTGATTTCGTTCCATAAGGAATGGAATAATAAGTTGAAGAGAAAGTCTAGCCCAGAAAGTTAAAAGGGACCTGAAACAGCGATGGGCTGAAGGAGAAACAAAAGGCCAGTGTGTTAGGTCGGTGATCGTCACTAGCGGCTTCTGCCCAGGGCTCCCTCTGAGGAAGAGAGGAGCGACGGGCTCGGGAAGCGCAGGCAGCTCGGGAAGCGCAGGCAGCCGTGTCCCCAGCCTAGGGACCCGGCCACGTCCTCCCTTGCCCTAAGGAGCAGTTTAAATCCTAGTACGGAGCGTGCAGCCACAGCGCAGTGGGGTCCTGGGCTGCAAGCGAGGGGTCTCTGCGCTGTGGCTCCCCAAAGAACCCCATGGCAGTGGTGGGTGATGATGAACGTGAGCACAAAAGTTCCCTTGGCTTTCATCTTTCTTTTTAAAGTTTGGTTTGATTCTGCAAGGCTCTTGATACCTCCTGCAAACTGCTGCTGCATACCTTCGTTTCCCAGGTAAGTCAGTACGTGCTGGGCATGGTGATGTTTTGCTGAATCTGGTCCTGGGCACGTAGAAAGAATTCAAATGTTCCAGGGGTTGGGGATTTGTCTTTCTTTTGTTTGTTTTATTTATTTTTTAAATGGTAATATGTTGTTTAAATAAAGTATTTGACTTTTAGACTTCATGTCTCCCAGATATTCCTGTGTGTAAGGGCTTTGTAGAAGCGTAATGGAATTTGTAATCAGTTTTGAGTTTTCTCAAAACTCAAATATTTCAGATATTACATCTCCTCCCCCCTCCAAATTACCTTCTAATTTGATATATTTTTTTGTAAAAGAGTCTCCCCTCTTGTGTGAAACCCCCTGGGGAAGAGGCTATGGACAAAACCATTGGCAAACAGCAGAAACTGGCTTCAGACAAAATGCTGTCATACATAGCAAATGAAGAGACAGGAAAAAACATTTCTGTAATTTTCCAGCTGAGATTTTACTTGTAATAAGAGTGGAAGGCCCATTTCCAGATAGAGGTGAGTTGCTTCTATAAAAAGTAAGTTTGGTTGGCTGTGATTTCCAGGAATCCCAAGATGTTTAGATCTGGGGTTTTTTGTTTGTTTGTTTTTAATGAAAACTAAAAGTATGTTTTCCTTAAATTGCTACCGTGTTTGAATTTTCCTTTTTTTCTCACGCTATACGATGCAATTAGTTCTTCAGTTTCACAAGGGCAAGCTAGTATTACTGCACTACGTTATTTTAGCTAGATGAATTTCTGAAGAGTTTTAATGAATTAGTTCTGTCGTCTCAGTGGCTTGGTGCTGAAATCCAGAGCTGAAGCTAAACTTGCAGCATAAAGCACTAATGAACCTCTGTAAGGAAAAAATAAAAAAAGCTATGTATCCAATTTAGTATCAGCTTGAAAGTACACAGTGGAAAATGTGTGATCTGATAAGGATATGTAATTAAAGTAAATGTGTCTTATCCCATACAATTGACTTGAAGTTTGTGGTGACCCCGTGGTTGCCCTTGGCCTCCAGTGCCATCTGTCCACACTTCTGTCGTGTTCCCGGCCTCAGCTCCGGATACAGCCAGGGGAGCATCGCCTGCCTTAGAGGTGCCAGAGGGCCTTTGTTTAGCTGCTGCTCTTATATCTTGTCAAAATTCTAAATTGCTGCCTTTCTGAATTCAACTGCCAAATTATAATAGCATTTTGAGCAGGTTTAAACCTTCCTGTGACCCTTTTGTACCAGCCTCCTTTGGCAAAGATGCACTACTTGGAGGCGAGGAATTTAGTTACTGTGTAATTTGGTATTTTCTCTAACAAGTTCTCCCCTTCAAAACATTTTCTTGAAAGTTTTGCCAATACTTGAGCATAGGCTTCATCAAGAGACTAAGGAAGTTTTCTGAGTAAGTATTTGATATTTTATTTATGTTAAATTGTTTTTGTGTGTGTTTTGTCAATGCATTGTTTATTCTACTTGTTCAAGTTTTTATTCTGGCAGAGTAATTGCTACACTCAAATAGTATATAGTATAGTATACTATAACTATAGTTATAGTATTCGCTATAACGTACTAAGCAAATTCAACCCTCTGTGCAACAGTATATGTTAAGGGAGAAATGAGAATTTATTTTTCATATCTGCTTAGAATTGCCTTCATGATTTTAGGGAAACTCACTTCCTTAACTGTATTCTTTCATCATTTCATTTACTTTGTGTAATGCCTTAAAAGTATTTCTTAAAAATACATTGTTGCCAAGTATTCACAGCAGGGAGAGGAAGAACTGGAAAATGGGGAGTTGGGCAAAATAAGAAAGCAGTTCTTAGGAGTTCCTTTCTCCACCCATCCCTTCAATAAAGAAAACTATGCAAGAAGCCCCCCAAGCAAGTAGACCTATAGACTTATCTGCCAGTCCCATTTACACTACTTTATTACTCTGCCTAGCAGTCTTTCCTATCCAGGAACTGGTATTTTCATCAGGAAAATAAATCTTAGCTGGGCTGCCTAAAAGTTTGGCTTGATTTTTTGTTTGTTTGTATGTTACTTTTTCTTAATATAATAGCAGATTTTGTACCATGTGCCAGACTCCTGCTCAAAGCATATTTTGCAGGCAGGCAGGATGCTAATTCTTCATCTCTTAATTGACAAACACTGATCTGATTCAGCTCTGAGGGAAAGGTAATCTCCTCAGTGTGGTTTTAATGCTAAGTCCCACTTCGAAGAGTAGAAAGCATTGTATTTGTTTTTGTTTTTCTTTTTCTGCATTGCATTGTGAATTATTGTATGGATTGAACCCTACTGTGATGTAATTGTTAGAGCAAGTTACTACTGCTGTTAGTCTCCGGCAGGAGAAAAAAAAAAAAGTATTTTTTTTAAAGGAACTGTAGCAGATGGTTATTATTAAAGTGTATAAATTGAAAATTGTGCTTAATCCCATCCTGCTAATAATCATAACCCCTAGTTTTGTGGTTTTGATGGGCCACCTTCATACTTCTAACTACTATGCAGCTTTCTGGGGGAGCGGAATGGGCTGCATTCTCACGAGCAGTGTGTCTCAAAATTTGCTGTGACATCTGTTTTGCACATAACAGCCTGACCCTTCTGAGGCTTCATTCCTAGAGGTCCTGCAGGTGCCCTGCTTAGATGCGTCCGTGTCAGGGAGACAAATGATTCCCAGGCAGCTGATAAGGCAGCTTGCTGCTGCACGTGGCTTGTCCGAGCTCCGCGGGGCCGCAGGCTGCAGCTCCCGCAGCAGCAGCTGCCTCCTGTCTGTTTTGGTTCTGTTTGAGGCAGCGGCCCCAGGGACTCCATGGGAACCAGGTCCTGCTGCAGCGGAATATTTGAGTGGGTTTTTCCTATCTTGCCCTTGGTGTAGGGAGCAGTTCCCGAGCTTTGAGCTGTACCCCCTGCTTTTTTTTCTGCTTCAAACATTGGATGGGCTTTGCGACTGCAATAGGATCTTGATTCCTTCTTGCAGAAAGTGTCAGAGATTAAAGTTGTTTGCTGCTTTCCACCAATGCCCTTTTTCCATGTGTGCAGGGAAGAGCCTTACTAGTGTTTATTAGCAAACTGGAAATGTTTTGGTCAGCTCTAGCAAAATTTCAACTTACTTGTTTACATGTTGCCTTCCCTAAATTTCACCTAGCTCTGCACACAAAGTGCTTTATAATTTCAAAGTCAATGGGTCTTTTTCTGTTGCAGGACTAGGCCTTTTTTTCCCCCAGTTTCATAATATGTATTTCAAGTAATTTCCTAAGAATTACAGTTTGGACATTAACTATAAATTAGCATGAAGAATGCCCAAAGTAAGTTGTCCTGTAAACATAACTTGTTTTTCTTTTTTTTTTATTTTCATTTTATTTTTTTTGGCAAGAGCTTAAAAAAATTTATAAAGCTACAATATTTATTAAAAAACAATAAACAGAGCTACTGAGTTGCTTGTAGCTTGAATTAGGACAATTTGTCCAAACACAAAGTTAATAAGAGGTCTAATTTGCCATTTTTTCAAGTGTTTTTTTTTTCTTTCTCATTTTTGGATATTTTGGCAAATAAAGCTTAGCAATTATATTAAAAAATACCATTAAAAATCGTAATAATAAAAAAGCCATTAAAAAAGCAGAGGCAAAGGTGCAAAGTTTTCTTGTCTACAGCAAGAAAGGGAATTTCCCCAAATTACCTCATGCTGCAGCTTCTTCCAAAGAGCTGAGTCCTCCTCTCAGTGAGACAGAGAATAACTCATCATGGAGAATAACTATAACTCAGCTGAATGAGGAAGGTGATTGCATTTAAAGACTCCAAAACCTTACAATGTAGGAGGGGTCATGGAATTCTGGTGTTGGGTGGTTAATATAGTATTGCATTTCATTGCTTAGCAGGGGCAGTATCCTCTGATGAATGGAAGTTAAATACTGTGAGACATTATGGAGCTTATGAAATGTGGAGGAAGCCAACTGGCCTTCTGGCTCATGTTCTCATCTGTAAATAAAGCAAAACACTCTTATCAACGGCAATGCTGTGCTCAACTTGTAGTTTAATTGACACACATGTGCACACACATGTCACTTATCCTGCCTCTTGTTGGCTTATAGTATCAGTAATAATGGGCAGGTAAGACTTGGTGGCAGCACAGGTCAGTGTGGAAATCAAGTTTCCCATTTGACTATGAGGAAATCCTCCTCTAATAGGATTTAGACAGATTGCAAGGGAGAATAGACAATATTGCAATAAAGGGAGAGCATGGCAGAGTGGCAGAAAAAGGCTCGGATGAGATCCAACAATAAGGATGTTAAGGCATATACTCTCTAGGAAAGGGATTAGGGGAATTATTGTGATGAAATCTTCAAAGCTGTGAATCCAAAGGCAATTTAAGAGGGAAAATTCTGATCACATTATTTTTCTGTCTACAATGGCTTTTAAATAAAACTAGCCTTGGGAGGAAAAAGGTAGAGGTAAAGGCTTTCTTCGTATTTTTTTTGGCTTTTTGCTGTATTTTGTTCTTTTAACTTATGTGTCTGTTAATTTTTTTTTTTTTTCCTTTGTCTTCTCTTCGTTATATTAAGTCCTCTCAGTCTAAATAGATACTGGTCAGAATGATGGAAATTCCTTGGGAAGAAACAGCTGCAGCTTGATTATCTAGCAGCAGTTTTGTTTCAATAGAGGTGTATGAAATAATAATAAAGTGAAAATGTCACAAAATGCATGTAGTGAATTTGTATCAGGAAAAAAGACATCAGTAAATCTATTGTTTATGCATCTATAATGTCTTGACTGGAAATTGCTCAACATGTTCTTCAAAGTTGAGCGTTTTCGCTTGACCTCAGATTTTTGGTTATAGGAAATCTCTTTTATGTAACAGTGTTTTTTTGGTATGTGACAGTAGCAAATTAGTCACCTTTCTGTCTTTTGGTATTTATACAGACCCTATTGCCATAGTAACTGAGCTCTTCATAATTGTTAATGTATTAATCCTCAGAACATCCGTGTGAGGTAGAGAAGTGCTCCTGTTCCACACATGAGAAAAATCTCTTAGCTGCCCTGAGATTCAGGGCAGTGGGAATGGGGTTATACTCTCATTTCCTTGCCTATAGAATAGTGTATTCTTCTTTGAACCGTCTTTTCTCTGCCCAGCTTTCTCAAATTAATGAATTTTAGTGAAATTAGCTGCAGCCATCTGGAATATGCTCATTTGCATACAAGTTCTGTGCAGCTGTCATTATTCTGCACATCAGGATTAATGAACTCCGAAGATCCAAGAAAAAGAAATGTATGGACTGCTGCTGCATATTCCCAGCGGATCAAGACATAAATTTTTCTACCTATATATCACAGTGCCAAACATTGGCTACTTCTGACTGTACTACTGCAGGGCACGTTAATTGGCAGTATGTGGTTCATGTCTCTGTGTTGACAGAGCAGACACCTGTTTGTGATATGTCTACATTTGTCAGCTGATTTTCACCTTTGAAAAAATTCAAGTTTGTTTTTGAAATTGTTGCCCTTGGAATGCTCTACTATTGTTTTTGTGGTGTGTTCTTTTTCTGATTTTTAGGCAGAGCTTACTTCACGAGCGGAAAGGAAAAGACGTGATTCATTCGGGATGTTTGACGGTTATGATAGTTGTAGTGAGGACACCAGCAGCAGCTCCAGTACGGATGAAAGCGAAGAAGAAGTTTCTCCTTTGCCATCTAGTCTCCCGATTATAAAGAACAATGGACAGGTCTATACTTATCCCGATGGCAAATCTGGCATGGGTAAGTACATGAGTACAAAGACTCTGCTATTTATGTTTTTCAGCTTATATTAGGAATTTGAGTGAGTCCAAACCCAAATGTTGGGCAAATCAGCTGAGGGAAGGGTGTGTGGATGGTAGTGGTAGTTGTTATTCAGTTCATTCTGCTCTTTTGTTTTGAGTAACTGAAATAAGCTAAGCTATTTAATGACCATAATCAGAATTCTCTTTTGTGTGTACAAATATGGCATAGGTAGGTCACAGATACTGTTTTATTTGATGTAGAAAGATTCAGTGGGAGATGCTCTCTGTTTATAAAGCATATGCTTAAAGGTTAATGAGGCTACTCATTAGAGTACTTACTCTACTACGTAGAGTACTTCAGATGCGTTAATATTTTTATTTCAATTTGGAAATCTGAATTGGCAGGCCTAGGTTCAAAAAGTTGAGAAGAACCATGAAAACACAGAAATTGGTTCTTGCTGATTTGTTCACTTTTACTAGTGGTAAAACCAAAAAAGAAAAGAGAGACTGTTTCACTTATGAACTTAAGGTTCACATTGTTTTACTGACCTCAGTTGAATTTTCTTAAGTTATTTTCTTAAGTTTTCTAAAGTGTATTTCTCTTCACATAAGAAACTGCTCAACTTGGTAGTGCCACCTACAGTGCCTTTTGCCTGTCACCTTTGTTCTGAATTTTTACTGAAGTCTTTATTACCCTTTTAACACTTTGCTCTTTCTCTCCTCTGATTAGCTACATGCGAGATGTGTGGAATGGTTGGTGTCCGCGATGCTTTTTACTCTAAAACAAAACGCTTCTGCAGTGTGTCGTGCTCTAGAAGCTATTCCTCAAACTCCAAGAAGGCCAGCATTCTGGCCAGGCTTCAGGTAGCGGTACAGAAACCACTTTCTTTTTATATTTATTGTAGTCTGTGTGAGCATATTAACACTTTCACATAATTTTGTATGTTGAAACTCAAAACCATATCATGGAACAAAGTCTTTTGTTCAGCAGAGCAAATTACAGAGAATAGTGACTTAAAATAAGTCTGCAGCAGTGGCCCACTCGCATCGGTAAGACAAGAAACATCTTGAATCTGTATGTGTAGTCACTTTAAAAACCATATTTCGCCCCTAAAATACTTTCTGGCTTTAGAGAGATCATAAAGATTTCTTTAGCATTGCTGTGTTATGTTTTCTTAGCAATTATTAGCTTTACAAAATAAGTTCTGGTCTATTCATTTAGAACATCGATCACCTATTTTTGTAGTATGTTTTGTAGTGTTCAAGGGAAGAAATCGAAGTGTCAGTAAATGCAGTTATATCTCCTTGTTGCATGCAAGCAATGCCAAGAAATTGCATTTATATGGATTAGATTTAAGGTTCTTCCTTTTAACTAGCTTTTATAAGATACTTTTTTCCAGATAAAGAACAACCAAATCTGTATGCTCTTCAAGTTGGAATACTGGTACAAAACTAATATTTTGGACATTTTCTAGATTCTGTGAGGTTTTTTTTATGAAGTTGATTATTCTTTGTAGTTTTGTGATTCTTTACTAGTCGACTTCCATTCCATGCTCTTCTAATAGAAGAGTTCTATCTACCAGGAAAAAAGTAAATCAGCAGATTACTTTGAAAATGCATTTTATAATTTGTTAGAGTGATTTTTCACAAAATAGCGTGAGGGATATGGCACAGATGTGTAGACATTTCCAGTGGGAGTTTGGGAAGACTTTATTTATTTAGCTTTTTGTTGTTGTTTTAGGGTAAACCTCCAACAAAGAAGGCTAAAGTTCTACAAAAACAACCCTTAGTGGCTAAATTAGCAGCATATGCTCAGTATCAAGCAACTTTACAAAACCAGGCAAAGACTAAGGCAGGTAATGGCATATAAGCAGATGTAAACAAATTCTTGATAGTGCAAGATTTATGGTTTATCAACAGTTTCCTAAATAAAATAACTTTCTCCCAACAGCTGTCCCCGTGGAAGGTTTCAGCTGGGGTAACTACATCAATAGCAATAGCTTTACAGCAGCTCCTGTTACGTGTTTTAAACATGTAAGTATTTTTCAGTATGTTTATTCTGTGTGTGTGTGTGAGAGGGATTTTTTTTATAAATTTTTTTATTTAATCAGGAAGAAAACTTATCTGCTGAAAATTACATTGAAAATTGACATTTGCCTTCATCGAAGTTGCCCATAAGGGAGAAAGGAAATTTCTTTTTTTGCCAAGTGCTGGGCTCCGTGCTGAGCCCTGTCGTCTCATAAATCAGCGGGAGCTGAGGGCCCTTGGCAGTTGGCGCTCCCTGAATAGCACCCTTTATGCAGAGGGGCCTTGCTGCTGCCCGGCGCAGAGCCCTGCGCTGCTGGAGCCTTGGGAATGTGTGGTGAATTCCCCGTGCTTAAAGAAGCACGTTTGCACTTTGCCTTCGTGATCATGTACGTGTCGTAACAAGTAATTTCTTAAGTGCATATGAGAAGATACCGTTTGATAAGGTTTGATAAGCTGTTGTAGCAACAAATGCTTCACAGGGTCTGTTGTACTTCATTAGGACGCAGTAATTATGCCACTCTATATTAAAACATTGCGCTATTAGAAGAAATTCTCCCTTGTTTTCTTACTGTTTCGTGCATTATGCTGGATAGTATTTTAGTAACAAGAACAGATATAATACTAGCATTCATATTTTACCTTGAAAAATCTTTGCAATCAAGATGGCAAAAGTGCTATTAAATCTGCAGCTTGTTTTTCTCCCCGCTCTCTTTTTCTGAGAGATTTTTTACTGTTAGTCCTGAGTTCTCCTTTGGTCGTTTCCACTTCCTCCGTGGGTATTAGTTAGTGCAATTGCAAGTGCACTAGTGCAAGTGCAATGATGGTGCAATTTAGATTTAGTTTTGCTATAATTATTTTTTCAAAAATATATTATTAAGCCATTCAGAATCTGAAGACACATTACTTCTTTTAGATGCTTATCTTTTGTTCTCTCTTGCTTTTTCTCACCCACTTTCTCTGTCTCTTAAGAACTAAAAGAAGCAATTTTCTTTTTGTCTGTCTTCAAAGCTTATTGATATGTTTTGTATATATTTTATTGCTGTAGTAATACTGAATGGATGTTTGTCTACTGTTCATATATGAATTCCATGCACATGTTCTGCATGTCTACGAGATCAAATACATAAAGCTTAACCTGCCCAAACTATGTACCTACCCTTAAATTTGTTAGGTAAGTGTGTACCTGGTTGTACTGGCTCTATCTGCATATATATTTTATAGGGAGTGTTGAGATCAATATTA
>JAVCKT010031731.1:0-14115 GCA_032273925.1 Rhynchotus rufescens | reverse complement strand
GCCGGGCCGGAAGCGGCGCCGCGGGCGGGGCGGGGCGGGGCCCCGCGGCGGGCGGGGCGGAGCCAGGCCCCGGTCCCGGTCCCGGTCCCCGCGCTGCAGCAGGGAGAGCGGCAGCGGCCGCAGAGCGGGATAACGGGAGCCGCGCTCGCCGTCCCCGCGGGCCCGGGCGCCGTTAGCGGCGCCGTCCCGCCCGTTTGCACAAAGGCCGGCAGGGAAGGGTCAGCTGGGACGCGGGGCAGCCCGCGGCCGGAGCGGGGCACGGGCCGGGGCTCGCGGGGCTCTGCGGGGCCCGCTCTGCTCCCTGCACCGCGCCCCGGGGCCGGGACGAGAGGCCGCTGGTAACGGGAAGCCCGGGGCGCAGGGCGGCGGTGGCGCCCGGCTGGCTGCACCGCTCCTCGGTGCCCGGCTGGCTGCACTGCTCTGCTCCTCGGGGCCGTCACCGGCAGCCCCGGCCTTGCCGGCACAGCCGCCTCCGGCACCCAGGAGCGGAGCCGCTCCGGAAGGAGCGTGGGGGGATCCCGGGGTGCAGGGCGGCTCACGAGGGGGCCGCGGCCCCACGGAGCAAGCGGCGCGCGGCCTCCCCGCCTCGTCCTGCTGCCGCCACCGCCAAAAGCGGCCTCCGGGCCTCGGTTTCCCCTCTGTGTAAAAAGGGGAACGTTTCATAACGGGATGGCGAGTGTCAATGCGCGTTAGCTTGAAGTGCAGCCTTGCAGAGTGGGGTCTGCACCTCTGAGAAGACCAGGTTCTCATGGTAACTCCAAAGAAATAAAGTCATTGCTTTGTTTCCCTCCCCACCCTTGGAATTCAAAAGACAATAGCTTAAAACCATTAAGCTGCTCAGAACTTGCATGTTTCTCCGAAAACCCTACATCGAGAGGAGTTCCAGGGAGCAGGAACTCCGATTTCCTACGCTCCGTGTGCAGAGCTTGGAGTTCACCGATTGCTTAGAGGTTTCTAAGGCACCCCTGTAAATCAAACAGTTGGATGATTCCTGTTTTAAGAATTTAACACACCAAGAGCTGTGTCCAGAGCAGATTTCACTGCTGAAAAGGATGCAAGGAGCGTTTGCTTGTTGTCTCAAAAAATATTAACAGACCTGGAAATACAGAATGTTCACCATTGCAGAGGGCCAGCACGCAGGAAACTTCTTTCATTCCCTATCTCAAGGGAAAAGCGGGGGCGAGAGCAGCCTCCCCACACCGGCAAGTCGAGAACGCGTTTTAATCCAACAGTATTTAATCCAACGGCACCGTCAGCCGCGCGGCCGACCCCGGAGCGCGGGCTCCGTACGCAGGGATCACGTCCACGCGGGGATGCTCACGGCATTCAGAGCACCTTCAGTCCGTAACCGGGCTGAATCCCAAGCAAGGAAAAGCCCTTATAGTCAATCCAGTGCTACATTAACTCGAGCATTTACTAGGAACACAAGATGATTTCTTCATACAAGCAGGCACTGAGAGCGCACGATGCCCGCCTCGCTTAGCTCTTTTTCTGGAGGAAGCCAAGCGGATGGGTGCTGAACACCAGACACCTCCCTGCTGCCCCCCTGCAGCACCGGGGCAGATTTGGGCGCGCTCGGTCTCACCTCGGTGCAAGGAGACGGGCTCCCGCGGGCTCCCCTCGCAGCGGGCTGATGAAACGCACCCTTCGGCAGCGAGCGCAGGTGACCAAACCACGAGGCCGGGCACTCACCTGGTGTCCCTGGCGCAGGGGCCGCTCTCCGCTTCCTTGGGCTGCGCCCGGGCTGTGCGGAACCACGCTTCTCTTTCCTGGTTGAAGCAAGGGTACCTTTTCCCTGTGGAAGAAAGGGTAATAACGAGTCCATAGGATGAGCCCAGTGGAGCACCTCGTAGGAAGTGCTGCACATTGTCCCCTCCACGTAAGGAGGGTTTGCTCCCTGCCTCCGTGTCAGAGGGTGTTGGAAAAAGGCCCCCAACGCCTCTTGCTTTCTGCCTCTATGAAGGTGCCTTTGGCCCTACAGAACATCCCACCCGGGAGGGTTTTCACAAGTATGCTTCCAAGTATATTGTTTTATAAGGAGCTATTTTAAGTAGCATTTCCCTCTTTCAAAAGAGCCCCTAGTGATTTCCAATGAAATTTCGTAGCAAGAATGACGAGGCCATGCCCAAAGCAACATGCTCTTGATCCAGAAGGCAGCGCAACTGGCTAAATAACCAAGATATGGGTTTTCAGAGTGCACTGGAGCCTTCCCAGCATCTCCACTTGCCTTTGAAGAGCCAAGTTCTCCGAAGAGCTGGCGATCAGATCCTAGTCCCAAAAGCAGCTTCGAGCAATTCTGTGAGCGGCAGGGACTCGCACTGGATCCGTCTCAGGTTCACACAGAACCATCTCCTAACGGCAGCAAAAGCCACCGGGTTATTCAGACTATTTACTCCTTCATACAGTCTCTCTCTCTTCATCATCTTAAAATAACAGATTGTGTTCCTGTAAGAATAGATGGTGTTTGCCATTAGGTACAGCCTAATGGAGTCTCGTAGTGACTCACCTTCCAAATAAATGAGCTTCTGTATTCTCTAAAGCACGGTTCTACACTACTGCAGAAGGGTTTTGGCTAGCAGCAGAAGCAAAGAACTCATATTTTATAATCTGTAAAAGAATGAGACTTCAAAAGTATAAAGAAGGGGACGACTCAAAGCAGTGGTGTTACAGGTAGTTGCCATCATTCCCCAATCCACAGCAGGTTAAATGAAAAGGTTTTGTCTAGAAACAGCCAGGTTTGCACTCCAAGGCAGAAAGTCAAAAGCTCTCTTAGTAGCAGAGCACCTCGGGGCTACTGTTTGTAATTTAACGGTACATTGCAAGCCCAAATACATATATTTATGACTAAAGCTCTGCCTGCAATTAGATGCTGCTGCTAACAAAAGCTTAATTGTCCCTTCTTAATTCCACACGTTTTCCGATTCAAGATGATGTGCTGCTGTGCAGGACGATAACCCATTTGTTCGGCTCACGCTGTTGTGATACTCGATCGAATCAGCCTGCAGAACACGCCACTCTCACCACTGTAGCTAATAAGAAAAATTGACCTTAACATGAAGTCACATTTTCGATCAGAAATTCCACAGCTGAACACGGAAGGTCACTGGCAATGCAGGAGCCTGACCTGTATCCACAGTCTCCCTTGGCTGACAAAAAGGGGCAACATAAAAGAACTATCACTACTCAACTCCCAACGTTTCTCATGACCCATCATTTTCAATGTGCCCAGAAGGACAAAGCTTGTTTTTCCCTCCAGGTTCTGCTCTGTGTTTGACAGTGGTCTCACTTTCAGCTTCACCAGTTCACAGCAATTGCTTTTCCCAACTTGCCTTCCCTGCACAAACTAATAATATATATATATATATGGTCCTTCTACTATTTCTAAGGCTGCCTCTAGTTGTAGGTGGATACTCACTAGATTGAAAGACAACTTGGATAGTTTCTTACTTTTACATCAAAATTCAGCAGGTGTAGCTCCCTGTGCAGCTATAGTTGTCATGTCTGCACTGGGAAGGCACCACGGAACACAAGCCTGGTTGCATTCAGGCTTCCTTAAGGGCTCCTAGCTTGCCTTAGCTGCTCAGCTTTGATTGCTAAACATTATTGTAGAGCAATTCACTATTCGAAACAGAAGCAAAAGCCCCTAGGTTTCGTCCCCAAAGAAATGAAAATGATTAGTACCAAACCATTGCCTTGATGGCACAGTTCTTTTTCAGTTTAAACCCACCTTTGTGCATTACATTAGGGCATCCTTTCTTTTAGAGGAATGGCTTTCATTTGGAGAGCAGAGCAGCTTTTCCAATACATCTCACTCATTCAACAAGCTCTGGCAGCACAAAGCAAATACACTTAGGAAGAAGATTGCTCTGGGCACCTTTCAGGAGCTCCCAGGAATACAAACCAAATGCAAAGTAGCACCAAAATACAGGTTAACAACAAAATCTTGCTCAGGTTATTGGCCAATCAAGCAAGGTACAAAGTGTGAAACCGTTTTATTTTAGTTGAGATAGTAAGTCTTCTAAGGGGAAATCATTTGATTGGAAATGTCAATCCAAAGTCCATTACAAATCACCTTTTCTTTTTCAGAAGTCATTTACCTCACAGATAGCTCAAGTCATGCAAGTATCATGTTTCTGAAACCTATTACCACTCTGTTACCTACCACAACTTCAGGAGAGACACAGTAAATTCAGTTATAATTTAAAAACAAGGCCTACCATCTTAACAATTGCCTGTAGCATCAGAAGAGCCTAAAGAAACTGTGCCACAAGTGCTTGTACTTCACAGCACTGGGTGATTCCACCCAGGCAACCAGGAGAGCCAAGGCAATGGTTAATTCTGGCAGGCCTTTACTGCCAGGGAGCCAACAGTATTACTGTGATTTCTACCTATGAACAGATCCTGCTTGGGGCATGTGGAAGTGGATCACATATCAAAAGTAAGAATCAGGGAGAAAAGCCTTACTCAATAGAAAGTTAGCCCAATATATAAAAAACATACAAATGTTTAAACAGTTTAGAGGCAGAAACAACAGGAACTATAAAGATTCCTGCCAAGGTGGCCTGTTCACAACAGTGTCTTTATCCCACCTTGTTTTGCACTTAGCTATTAAACTAGTTGAATGTGTTGCCTCAGCTGGCTGACAAACACAGGACATATGCAGCAACTTAAAGCCTGCAAGCTTATTAACACAGTCAACAAACATATACAGAACTTTTTAACTGAGGGAAAAAAAAATAAAACCAGAACCCAGAAGGTCCAAGAGGCTCAGCACGTCTCTGCATTTTAGAGTCTTGAAGCGACAGGAAACGCCTGCCCTTAATCCTTGTAACAGTTTCTTGGAACAGTAGATGCAAAGCAACAACAGATACTGGCCACTTGACTTGTGTTGTTCTTACTTTAGAGGGGAGGGGAAATTATACAGCCCTGCCTCAACGTGGCATGAAGCAGTACTGTTAGACTCTCAAAATCTCCAGGCAGTTGTTGTAGCAGATAGCTATCCAGTCTGGCTGAGTCGATGCCCACTGTACATTGTTGATTTCTCCCTCTGCTGTATAGGCCAAGATAGGGTCCTCAATGGCCCGAGGCATTTGCTGGATATCCCAGATGAGAGCCTGATGGTCGTCCGCTGCAAATGGACAAGAACATCAGAAATGGAATACAAGGTATCACAAGATGTCCATTTATTCCTACTAATAAGGGTATATTGTGGGAAGCCAGAGAGTAAATAGCTTCTAAATTGCAGGTGTTCTTCAGCAAAAGGCAGGACATAAAAATTGCATGATTATTTGGAGAGAAACAGACAGAAGACTCTGCAAAGGTAACAGAAGTCTCCCAGACTTTCACAAACCAGAAGCTCTTTCCATGCCTACCTGCTGTACAAATATGGCAGGAAGAATGAGGTGCCCAAGCAATTCCATTTACACACGCTCTGTGGTTGTTTAACCTGGCAACGGGCGTGCAGGGAACTCGAACGTCTAGAATCACAACCTGCAGAAAGCAAACAAACAAATCCACAATTACGAACTTTTCTTTTACTTTCTCCTTCAGAAAACAAAACATTTTGACCCTCTACCAGACAGGATGCCCCTGCCCCAAAGCCCCCCTTACTTCAAAGGGCTGGGGACTGACGCGTGCCTCACCTCCATGCCATCCATGGCCATGGTGGCAAGGTAGTTGGGATCCTGCTTGTTCCAGCAGAGACGCAGCAGCGGGTGGTGCTGGGGGTCCTCGTAAATGATGGTGCTGTGTTCCAGGTGACGGAGATCAAACATCCTCACGGAGCCGTCGGCACCAACCGAGGCGAACATGTCTCTCCCGCCGCCCGCGCGGCTAAACGCGATGTCGTACACCTGCTCAGCACAGACAGCAACCAAAGCTCGCGTTTAGTGAGCAGTAAAGCACGTCTTCCGCGTGAACAGCAAGCTCTTAGTGCTATTTTATGCCAGCGACTCAACTTGCCTGGCAGGTTTTAGTCACCAGTTCCCTTGAGTGGGGGGTACAGACCAGTCCACTAAAGGGCTGTGCCACAGGATCATTCACTGAAGCTGAACGTTGAAATTTCCTTGCCTCTGACTTTTATTTTAATGGCTGAAAAACACTGCCGTACCAAAGCAAAACCATTCTCCAATTTGTTTGTTGCCTTAGATAAAATATCGAACTGAAACTGAAATGAACTGTTTATCCATTTTTGCTAAAATATTCTGGGACATAATCTAATAAAAGAGGAGGTTCTCAAATCTGAATTCTATAATGAATAAACAGAGGAATTTTGATCGCCAGCACTATGGTTTTAACTTGGTCTCCAAAACTATACATATTAATTTTAGAAATATAACCTTCTTTGGCTTTATTTTAGTTTTTTAAAAGAAAAAGGGTTGAAAACAGCAAAGCTCTTCCTTTCCTACTACTTTAAAATACACAACGTAAACAACCATAAAAAGTCATCACCTCTTTGTCATGTGCAATAAGTTGTGTCTTAACATGGCCAGAGACCAGATTGACTCTTCCCAGAACCTGTCCTGTTTCCAGACCCCAAATAGTGCAGGTTGTATCAATGCTAGAGGTACCTAAAACAAAAACATTTGTTAGCAATGTTATTCTCACAGACTTGATAACCACTCACTGGATTAGTCTATTATCTTCTCATGCCTACAGATCAAAATAGCTACAAGAAGAGCATACAATTAAAATCAAGAATGTCAAAACAACCAACAGCCTTCCACTACATTTGAGCAACCCCAACTTTTTAGCTACAGGGTATTCCTCATTCAAGAAAAGGTGCAAGCTCAGACCTACTTTAATTTATAGCCCTGATGCAACTTCAACATATGGATTTTCCCATCCTGTGAAGCCGACAGACATGTCAAGCCCAAACCATTATCAATAAGGGTATTACATATAATATACACTAAATAGGCTATCACATATTATAATTGCTTCTGTGGATTCAAGGTAGGGGCAAGGAGTTGATCTCAGCTAATTGTTGAGATGCAACCCAAAAACATACACCAAGTAGTAAACATCATGAAGGTGCAGGATCACTGTTAATCTCTGGACAAGTCTCCCTGACACAAACAGCTGCACAATTCTGGCAAGCAAGCTGCTGCTGGATCAGTCATCTCAGAATCACAATTTATGCCATAGGCTGTAACTAAACATGACGAATTCAGCCCCCTCTAGCAAACAAGCTTATTAGGATGTTTTCTATCCACTCTGCTTGGTCTCCTCTGTGCCATCCTCACCTAGAAGGTAAGGATCCACTTCATTCCAATCAAATGATGTTAACGGAGCACAGAAGTCAGAGTTCTTGTTGTTGTTCAGCAAACACTCCAGCCGGGTCTCTGTTTCACCAACCTAGAGAAAAAGTAAAACACCTGACTCAAACAGCAACAGCACAGCACTGGTGTCATTTGCACTTTCAATGCACAGGATGTTAATCCTGGCCTCTCTCCTCCCAGCTTTACATCCTAAAGCTCTGCAAAACACAATAATCATCTCTGTCTTCAATAAAGTGATTAAAACAGCATCTGTTCCCTGCTGTAACACACTCTAATAACTACCTCTCTAATTTTGCTCCTCCTATAGTTCTTAATACACTGTCACATTAATATTGCATTCAAAAGTTATCAGTTGCTCTGACTTGTTTTATGTTTTCTCCTCCACTGTGCAGCAAACACAAGAGGCCTTGAGCAGAAGACAGTTCACTTCGAAAGCCTTGGTCTCAAGTGAAAATGAGATCAATGCACAATGTAATTAAGAGCACAGATCACCTTCAAGGGACCATTTACTCACTCTCCACACACGCAGGTAGTCACCGCTGGTTGCCAACAGGTCTGGATATACTCCCTTGGTGTCTGGGATCCACATAAGCTTTGTGGTAGGATACGGGTGATCAAAAGTGTTCCTGCAAATGAACTCTGAGCTCTCTTCATCCAAACCAACAAGTTGCACCTGTAAGAAGCCACATTTAAAATCAAGCATTTTATCAAAATGATTGTTTTGAATCACAGCATCAAAACAGAGCATTTCTCAGGGGGGCTCCTTTTGCAATCTCAAGGAGGATTAAAACAGACTATAGCTACATGTCAACAACCCAAGGAAATTAGAGCTTTGTTACATGTGTGTGAGAGCCCCAGTTGGGCTGCAAGTGCAGCCCCAGCTAGGAAGCAAAGCTGGGAGCTGAGTGCACATAATCACCACGCTGTTTTACCTTGAGGAGATGATCCTGGAAGGAGCAAAATCCCATCTTAAAGGATTAAGAACACCTCCTTTTCCACAATGCAAAGCCCAGTTTAAACCTCAACCTTAGCTACACAAAGGATATTTCAACTCGTTTTAAGCTGTCAGCTACCTATCAAACTGTTACCTTCATAAAATCATTTGGGTGTTTTGTGAGAAAAGACCAACAGGTCTGAAAGAATCTAGGTAATCGAGTTCCAAATTAGGCTTCTGCGCCGTGAAATGGCAGGGGGAAGGGCTGACTTGCTGAGCTGCAAGAGCAAAGCAAGAGAGCAGAGAAGAAACCACCTCCATGTAGCTTGGTCCTGACAGCACCTGAAGTAATGCACGAAGGCCCAGACATTGTGTTATTAGAAAATACTGACACGCCAGAAAGCATTCAGAGACCCCTCCGATGTGTTGGGGTTGTTTGGACAACGAAATGTTGTCCGAACACAGTCAGTGTGGGAAAAGTCACTGCAATTGCTTCCTAAGCTGCTCACAGGAGGGACTTCCTAATACAGTAGCTTAATGAACTTTTTATTCCAAGATGCTTATCTTTACGGTTTCTTTGCATTCCTAAATATTCTAACACAAGCAATTTGTTTAATGCACTATGCATTTAAGCTGGACCAAAAATCTACCATGTGCTTTTTGCACACGTGTACAAAACCAACGTATCTTGCAGCAAACCTGTAACATTTAGGAGTCCATTAAATGGTGCCTCTTAACAAATGCAAACTTTGCATCCTGGCAAAATGGTAAGATCCACCATTTTCATGAGGTAACACCCTAAAATGCACACTTCTAAGGCAGACAAATTTACAGTGATTATAACTATCTTATTACAGATATTCTTCATTATGCTTTGCACTCCTTTAACATGCATCAACCAGCTGAGAATCTCCTATGTTTTGAAGTGATTGACAGATAGCTTTTAACTCCTTTGGGGACCAGAAATACTAAGCAGGTTTTTAGGGGCAGACCAGGTTAGAGAACAAGAACAGGACTAGTGACACTGGAAGATCTCCTGGCAGCTGCTAGGGATCAGACAGCCAGCTTGGAGCTGGTTTGCCCAAGGACAGGAGCAAACAGAACATGCTGCTCCTGCCTAGAGCAAGCTCTGCTCTCGCCTGGCTTAGCATACGCCAAGGTGCAACCACCCTCCTCCTCTTTGGACTTCTTAGCATGTGGGGATCAGAGAATCTCTCTGTTAACCATCTTTGGGCTGAGCACGAGCAGACACATTTATTTTCAGCTGCTGATACTAAAACTTTGCCTCCCGCTCCAGCAAGTGAGGCACAATTTGGTGCCATCAGCTACGTCAGGAAGGATGGTGTAAGGTCAGATTAAGGCTGAGGTGATGCTAGTGGACCAGGGAAACGATCAGAAGTCAGAACACAATTTGAACAGTTCTGCACCCACCCATAATTCTTTCAGATGGGAAAACGGGAACCAGGATGTTTAATCTCCATTAGTTTTGCAATTAAGCTATGGCAGTAACGAGGGCCGCTTCACAATTACTTGTTTCTCCCATACATCAGGATACGCTGCAATTGGACACAGATCTTCCCATCATATTCCAAACCCTCACCGACTGAAGACTTAATTACCGCAGTGCATCCGAGTAAAGACATGCCTTTAATCAGCATTCCTAAACTTCTGAAAAGTTGCATCCCCCTTCAAAGAAACTTACAGAGATAAATAAGACAAAAGTCTGTCCTGTCTAATTCACTCTACTAACCTACAGCGTTTGGTCAGCAGTGAACACGTGGTGTGTTAGATCTTTTTTAAAAAGTCCCTCCCTCCCTTTTTAATAAAATGGAAGGTTAATAAGGAAGTGGTATTTCCACCTGTCTGGTCAGATTTTTAGGAAGCCAGAATTGTTATTCCAGGCTGCTGTTTTAACCACTTGCATGAACACACAGGAGCTGGAGCTGAAAGACGTTGCACCGGCACAACCCCGACAGGAGCAGGCTCCCCAGGACTTCCAAAGCCAGAGCACAAGGCCATTTCCTTCCTAAGTATTTCAGGAACCTCCACAGAATTCAAACGAGGGGTTTAAAAAAAAAAAAAAAAAATCACAAAAAAGGGTACAATTGGACCACTATTCCCAAGCAAGCTCCTTCTGGTCGGCACAGTAAAGGGAACAGCATCCACTCTAAGCAGTGACAACACTTGATTTTTACCTGACAACACTTGTTTTTACCTGAGTCTATCCTCTCTGTTACTGACCCTGCTATTTGGGAGGCTGTATTGAAAGCACAACTGCAAAAAGACATTTCTCTGCGGCATCGGAGATACAGCAAGATCTCAGTCAAGTGAAGGTCACGTTACACTAGATTTTATTAGACAAAGTGAATTTTTAGCCACGCACCTTCTTTGCTTCTATAGATGGGCATCTCATACAAGCACGTTGCAGTTCTTGATACCGTGCGAATCCCACAGCACTTGCCCCGAGAACACCGGGATTCCCGAAGCACACGGGTCAAAACAACGCCAGGGGAACGGCCTCGGAGAGCAGCACTTTGCACAGCTCCTCTCTGCAACAACCGCGCGCAGGGAGGCCGCAGCGGCCCCGGCCGAGTTGACTCGGCTGCTCTTCACTCCCAGCCCGAGCTGAGGAGCAGATCCAGTCCTGCCTGCGTCCAGGGCCGCCCCAGGGATCGCTCCAAACTCAGGGAATTAGAACGTCACACAAATCACCCTCCTGCACCATAAGGCTTCACTTCACTCACCCGTGAGCAGGCGGCACAGAACTCTACCTGCCTATTAGCAAACTCCTCCCTGCCCGCTTGCGTTGGGTGTTTCATTCCTCAGAGCGCCTCCGACACGACGCGTTTCGAGGTCGGCCTTTAAACACACGCAGTTTTCCAGCTCCACAACCTGCCTTTCCCCAGGGCTCCCAGACCCAAGGAGACAACCGGGATTCAGCAGCACCGGGACCCACAACAAGCACCGGGGCTTGGAGCAGGTTAAGGACCCCATGGATGTCACCTCGCCCCGCGCCGGGCTCTCCTCAGCTCCTCACAGCCCGCCGCGCAGCCCAGGGCCCGTTTCCATCACCGTGGGCCCGTTTCCAACACCGTGGGCCCGTTTCCAACACCGTTTCCGCGGTCCCCACGGGACAGCCGGCCGCAGCTACCGAACGCACGCGCTGCACGGAACGCTCCCCTCGCCACCTCAAACGGGACTGTTCTCCCCGGCGACGCCCGTTTCTTTGCTGCTTTCCGAACCGCACGGCTCGCGGTGCCGGTTCCCCGCACGGAACCCGCCCGGGGGAGGCGGCAGGGCCGGTCCCCGCGCCCTGCTCCGGCCTGGTCCCCGTGCGCGGGCCGAGCCCGGGCCCCGCGGCGCCCACCTTGTTGTTGTACTCCTCCACGAAGCTGCCGAGCGCCAGGCGGAACCGCTTGTCCGGCCGCACGCTCCAGTTCATGGCGTACACGGTCCAGGGCGCCTCGTACTTGTAGATCTCCTTCCGCTTGCCGTGCAGCGACATGGCGAGGCGGCGGCGGGCGGAGAGCGGCGGGCGGAGGGGGGCGGAGCGGCCGCGCGGCGCTCCCGGCACATTTCTTCATTTCTCACTTGAGTGCCCTTCTTTAGCCCCCTTTCAACTGCCCACTTTATATCGGCTTCATTACACCACTGCTCCGTTTGTGATGTAAATCGGGAAACTCAGGGAAGTTTTTCTTTTGGCCTTGTCTACGGAAGAATACTGAGAGGTATTCAAAACGTATTAACACAAATCAATGGCACCAATAAAAGCAAAATCTCCTTAGCAACATAATCTTGATTGCAAAAGGAGAACTGAGAGCATTTAGCAGAACAGTGGCCCACATGGAATACGCATTTGTCTAGAAGAATGCGGCACAAAGCCTAAAAGGGAGATGCTGAAAAAATCCAAAATTAACTCACACTGAACAGTTACTCTTTTTTTCAAAAGTACACAATTGGCTACATTAAATCTATCGTGCGCTTTTCTGCTCAGCAACATTGTATCATACCGCTTTGCAAGCGCAAATTACAACACCCTGAATGCTTCCCAGTGCCTCTGGGGAAGCCTCCCCCTTGCCCCTGGCCCCACTGTATGCCTATGGGTGTGTGTATAGATACATATACATATAAAATACACAGGCATTTACGTGTACACGCATCACAAACACACACACATAAACACCCTATAAAGACACTGTGTGGACTTCCACGTGAGAACAACCAACGAGTTGTAAAATGTTTCACGCGCGCACAAAAAAAATGAGGTGCATGGCTAAAATCAACGTCCTTTTTAGAGCACTGGGGAGCGCGGGGTTACTTCTGTTCCTCGCGTGTTTCGTAGCTGACAAGCCTTAAAAACGCTTACATTGCACAAACGGGAATGATTTTTTTGCAAGTGCGAGGTGTCTGCATGGGCTTGATGCAAAGGGTGCACTGTTCGAGACCACGAGGGTGCAAAAAAGAAGTGTGGAAGCAGCTTCAACATTATTACTTAACCATAAAAATAATACATATAGTAAATCCTACTGGCATTAGGTTTTGAAAAGATTAAAAGCGCAGACTTTTAATCTTTAATAAAAGCTGATCCGAAACACCTTACACAAGCAAAGACTCTAAGTCTGGTAACTCTATAGTCTCACGGTCCCCAAACAACCCAAACCCAATGCCACCCCCCCTCCCCACATTACAAGCATTAACTGGAAGAGATTTTCTATTTTTAACATGACACACAGATGAAAAAGACTAAGGCTTATAGATAGGATTGCAATTATTTTATTGGTTTGTAATACATACAACTTAAGAAAATGCTTTTAAAAAGTTTCATATTGGAGTGCATTCCAATTCTGGGTCAGGTCAGGAAAAAAAACAATGCTGAAGTATTAAATAATATTCTATAATTCAAGAATAGATTTCAGTAATTTAGCAGATGTGGTTAAATACTCTTAAATACGCATTATTTACAATTGTGCAGCCTTAAAAAAAAAAAAAGAATTAAAGAAGGAAAGAAAAAAGTCCTTTTCTTCCTATCTTCTCCTCCCAAAGCCCTGAACAGAGTACTGGCCTCTAAGCTTTCAATCTCTCACCCAGACTTAAAATACATGAAGAGGAATGTTACAACAGTGAAAGTCACAGCAACCCCATCTTCCCAAACACTTTATTAGAGGAGATTCCCAATCGAAAGAACTGCCACCGGCTCCCTGCACACAAACAGCAGCTTCCTTAACATTCAGCTCTAGGATTAATTATTGCTTATGTACTTGCTGTTTCAAATGCCCAGAACATTATTCTTATTTGCTCACTTGCAAGATAACATGTTTTCAGTGATTTTTTTTTTTTGGTTACTGCTTTATAACAGGCTTTTCCTAAATACACAGTCCAATGCAATTCTCTACAAATTCTTTTAAAGCAACATGAACTACACAGGGCTAATTTAGCACACAACATTTAGGCACTGGTATTTTTTTCATCCGTTTTCTAATTTATGTCTGGAATTAATTTTGTGTTTTCATTGCCATGCTCAGTCCGTATGGAAACAAGAATTCCATTTTTCAAAGCAGTAACTATTCTGTGTTCCTTGAACTCTCACTGAACCAAACTGCTCACTGGCAATATTAACAAATATGTACACTGAAAAACCTATTAAAACGCTAGAGAGCCCGTTGCAAACACAAAAGATCAGAGATCAACATTTAGTCTTTGAGTGAGATTTTTGTACTGATACAACGAAATCAATTAGAACGGACACACGTAAAATATCAACTATATTGCATCAGGATACCGTTTTTTTATTATTATTTCTGAAAATATTTTAGAAAATGAACTCAAAATCTAAAGCACTATAATAGAAAAAAATATTTAGATAATTAACAAGCCTAGTTTTGATATGACATAAAGTAACTT
>JAVCKT010031727.1:16003-39151 GCA_032273925.1 Rhynchotus rufescens | reverse complement strand
GAGGGGCAGGATCCCCTCCCTTGACCTGCTGGCAACACTCCTCCTGATGCAGGCCAGGATCCCATTGGCCTTCTTGGTCACGAGGGCACTGCTGGCTCATGGTTAACTTGATGTCAACCAGGACTCCCAGGTCCCTGTCCGTGGAGCTGCCTTCCTGCAGGTCGAGCCCTAAACTCTACTGATGCCTGGGGTTATTTGTCCCCAGGTGCAGGACCCTGCACTTGTCCTTGTTGAACCTCAGGAGGTTCCTCTCTGCCTGAATCTCCAGCCTGTCCAGGTCTCTCTGAATGGCAGCACAGCCCTCCGGAGTGTCGGCCACTCCACCCATCTTGGTATCATCCAGATTGCAGATGGGCCTTGGCCTTCCTCTTTGCATCTCTATATTCTCTGACAATGTGCCTCTGTTCTTCCCATGCGGTCTGGCCCTTCTTCCACATGATGTATATGTTTTTCCACATGTATATGTATATGTATATGTTTTTCTCCTAATGTTCACCCAACAGCTCCTTGCCCATCCACACAGGCCTTCTGCCCTCCTTACTCGACTTCTTTCTTGTAGGAATGCACCCACCTTGAGCTTGGGGAAAGTGGTGCTTGAATATTAGCCAGCTTTTCCAGATCCTCTTTCCTTCTAGAACCCGCATCCAGGGGACTGCTCCAGGGAGATCCCTGAAGAAGTCAAAGTTTGCTCTCTTGAAGTCCTGGGCTGCAATGCTACTTCTTGCCCAGCTTCCTCCATGCAGCATCGTGAATTCCAATATCTCATGGTCATTGCAGCCAAGACTGCCCCCAACCCTCCCATGAGATGAGACCATCTCTGTTTGTTAGTATCAGGTCTAGCAGCGTTCCTCACCTTCTTGGCTCATCAACCATCTGCATTAAGAAGTTATCTGCAATGCTCAATGGGAACCTCCTGGCCTGTCTCCTCCTGGCTGTGTGATTATCCTGGCAAAGGGATCCCAGCAGTGTTCACATGGATTAAAAAGCAAAGAAGTCTTTCTAAGTCTTCCTTCACAGGGCTTGTAGCTCAGGAATAGCTCAGGCAATCAAAGAGACCAGGAGACCTGTGTGCTGCTTTTTCCTAGAATTTTAACTTCATTACTGACCTGTTTATTACTGAAACAGTTTGGCAAATAAAATCTAGTGAGTATATTGAGCAAATCCCTTTACTCAACAGGCGAAAGTGAGCTCTTCATCTTAGCTGTCAAAAATAAATCTTTCAATTCCTACAGTAAATTTATAGCCTTGAAGTCTGTTGCATCTAAATGGATTCTTCTGTGTAAGTGGCTGTGCCCTATCTATACAGTAAAGCTTTTTTTTTTTTCAACCTGAGAAAGTAAGACTTGAGAACAGGTAAGACTTCAAGTCAGTGAGGATCTCCCTCTGCAGTGAAGGAAACCTCTTTTTGGGAAAACTTATATAGAGGTTTATTTTTTTTCCTTTGCTGTCTTTCCATTTAGTCCATGTTATGCAGGAGAATTTAATGTAATGACCATTTCAGTAGAATGCTAATATCTGTATGACAGCATATGTTATATATCTGTTAGAAATGACACCTTAATTTATACTGAGAAATAACTCCTTCCTCTGTTAGACAAGCCCATAACTTTATTTTTTTTTGAGCCTATGAATACATTTTGTCCTTATTTTTTGTTTCCAAACTCTTTACTTCTAAAGCAGAGACACTGGAGAAAATAGCCATGCAAACAAACAAATATGAAAGTACAAATGATTAAAAAAAAAAATTATTTTGTGCAAACTAGCAGAGAATAATAACTATTAAGGTCTCTGTTGGCCAGCAAAATATTTATATTACAATGATTTGCAGCTGATTTCACAATAATTTTAACGCAGGGTAAACAGGACAGTACTATTTTTGTGTCTAACGTATACAAAATACGAAGTCAATAACTGTGAGATGACTGATGATGACTCCTGACAGCCCATTTAAGTCTCACTTCTATATGTTTATCTCCAATAGTACTTTGGTAAGAAGATAAGAATGAGCAATTAATTAAACCATTCTTAGATCTCCTAGGCAAAGCAAGTGCATTAAGATGGCCTGCTTCCCTGAAAATTTCTTACTACAGAGGTATTTAATTGCTTCTTAAACAACTGCAGTTTCACAGATATTGCTTTCATTACACTTCCTCACTAGTTCACTCCAGTGTTCAAACTCTGAGATATCCCTTAACAGCCTTCCCCATGGGGCTTTATCTTAAGGCTATTCCTCCTGGCCTTGCTTCTCCTTTTTTTGGTGAGTCCTGAGGACACCATAGGCCTGGCCAGCCCTGGCCAGCAGTGTCTGGTGGATCAATAGCTGGAGTAGAGGGTGCCCCAGACCGCATCCAATGAGAGTTCATATGCACTTGTCCAGTGTGGGCTTAGGCTAATTGACAACTCAAAAGGTATCACAAGGACTCAGTACTCATCCTGATCTCTGTGCAGGTGGAAGAGACCTAGTAGCTGCTGCAAACCTTCCCAAGAGCAGCTTGCAATGTGTGACACAATTAAAAAAGACACTTAGTATTAAATGGCTCCCTGACATACATAACTTTTGTCTTTTTAAGCACTATCCCTGGTGCAAAATGAGCATGGTTAGAGCAACAAAACATAACTGAGAATATTTGTTTCGTTTGATATTCCCTATTAGTAAAATCAGGGCACGCATTTTGAAAGCATAATCTATCACTCTTTTTCAGAACAGACAGCATCTGATCAAAAACAGTGACTTTATCACAGTACTTAAATTATTTAAGTACTTAGGCTGGACAAACACTTTAAGTTAACCTGCACTAACCCTTCTGCCAAAAGAAGCAATTTCACCCTGATTACTCTTTTGGCACCTCTCTTCAGAACTTCGTGTCTTCCCATCTTGTCGTAGCACAAGCATTTCTGATGCAGGGGAAAATATATCTTCTTTTCACTGACAGTATAAGCAGCTTCCTGTTTTTATTTACCACATGGATTAATGCTGACTAATTGGTGGTAAGAAAGGGAATGACTTTTTTTTTCTTTCTTTTTTCAGTGGCAGTGTTATTTTTTCTTACTTTAAAGCATTAATTAACCTAACTTACAGGTGCAGTTCTATTACTGACTTAATCTAATCACTTACCTTGACTTCAAGAAAATATGTAATAAGATTTCCCTTGGTACCTTTGTAGCCAAATTGAGGAAATAGGGCTTTTGTAGGCAGAGTACAAGATATGTGAAAAACTGGCTGTATGTTTTAGGTTCAAAAGGTTGTTGTTTATGATTTAAAGTCTAAATGGCAACTGATCACAAGTTGCATTCCTCAGGGGTTAATACTGGGGCTCATGCTATTTAACATCTTGAGTAGAATTCAATTCTAGCTGAAACAGCATCCCACATGGTAGCAAACTGGTTTGTTACCCCGAGGAAGCTGAGGCTTGAATAAACATCCCATAGTGATTAGAGTCTACTATACTCAGCTGCTTTAGGTCACAGACTGGATGGACAGCTCTCCAAAGCCATGCATGGCAACATCTAAGAGTTTTTTAGATCAAAGCCAACACTTATGAGAGCATATGAAAGTGAGGAAGTCAATGCAGTTGTCAAAGAGCTGCCATGTCCCTTTTGTTCCCTCTTCCCTTTTGGTAGTAACTTCCAAGAAGCAAGTCATGGGTTTACTCAGATTGCTGTTTCTCAAATTCCATCCAGTAAAAGTCAGGCAAATGGGTCTGTGTAAGCAGATGACTAAACCAAAACAAATCTTCTAAAGATAGTTTAGATCTGAAGTGTCACCAAGGAAGAAGGGAGATTTCCGTCTCTATTCCCACTGAGAGGCAAACAAGAAAACAAGAAAACAAACAAAGAAACAAAAGAAGTCCAAAATACTTGTCAACAGAGAATTATTGTTCAAAGAATTAGGAAAAGATCTGACTTCATTTTCAAAAATAGTGAACTGCAAACATAGCTGTTTTGTACTGGTGGCCGCGGTGAGGACTGGCAGAAATTGAGAGCAGTAAATACCAGAAGTTCATAATATTTCTTGTGGGATGAAATGCTGGCTGCTTAGCAAAATTAGCAGGACTATGTTCCAAAACCCCTTCCCATGCCTTGAGATCTCACCACACCTCAGATATTAGGACCACACATGAGGACATAGTTCTACTGTCTCAAAATGACAAGACAAAATAACACTAAAATCACCACCCAAGCCAATAAATATTACTCCTAGACAAGTTTTCTTGCTATTTGGGATTTGCTTTTTTTGTTTGTTTGTTTTACTCCTAACATGCTGTCTTGGGTATCTACATTAAGCTGCCAATCCTGTTTTTGTCTTTAGAAAGTATTTTTCTTTTTCCATGTGAGCAGTGGGCAGTGCAGAGATTGGGGGAGGGAGTGAAGGACACCTCTCTCGTCACACTGTTTATTTATCTCCAATGACTTGAACATATTTACTCTCTGTGTTCTATGCTTGTATGCCCTAGCTTAAAATTTCTGAAAAATAAAAGTGAAGCTCTGCTTATGGGATGAAGGGAAGAAAATGGAAATTGTGAGGCTCTTTGGCATTTATTTTTACATCTCTGATGAGCCATACAGTACCGATGAGCTTGGGGTTTTAGATGTTGTCTAGCATAGGAGAGTTCAGCCGTTCAGTGAATTCACCATAAGTGCAACTGCATCAATTGCATATTGAGTTAACTGCATTTAATAACAGAAATCTGCATGGAACTGGAGTAAGTTGTATGTTTATGCAAACCACAGCTTTGTCTGCCTCTGCTAGATATTGGCAGCAATACAGTGGATGGTAACCAAAGGCTGAAATCACAGGAAATCCACAGTGCAGTTAAAAGTTCTTGCTTGAGACACAGCAAATGACAAGCATTTTGCAAAGGCTGGTCCAGCAGACAGAGGAGACAACTCTTCAGCAGTAATGAGTGATGCGGTTTTCCTTGACTTATTTTTCATGAAGATTTTCCATAAGACAGAAAAGGGACTTTCAAATTAAGACTTTTTTTGTAAGGTGTGTTTGTTTTATAAGAATCTGTCTTGAGAGAATTCCCTCACTCTCCCTTTGCCTTTAAAAAAAAAAAAAAAAAAAGAAAAGGAAAAAAATATGAGAAGAAAGGGAAATATCTCTCTGTATCTCAGAGTAAACATTCCCTGCTGAGCTCCTGGCAGGCACTGAGCCCACCCCTTCAGAGAGAAATCAGATCCTGAAGCAAACTAGGTAAAGAAAAAAAAAGAAAAAAACAGCTGTTAAAATATTTGTGCTCTTTCCCCAACCTACATCCTAGTGCTATGCATGTGGTCATTTCTCTTGTTTGGCTGACACTCTGCAAGGGAACATAAAGAGGGTAGCATGGGACATTCCAATTTTGTTCTTCCTCGCCACTATCCTCTTCATCACTGCTTTCCACTCCACATTCTTGAGGACAGTCAGAAGATTTATTGCATAATTTCTTTGGCGGCTGTTAACTGAGTGTGCAGTTACAGCTTGGTTTAATTAAGAAATCAGAGTGATTCTTTTATGTAGGTCACATCAGTTTTTGATTCTGAATCTCATAAAGTTCTAACCTTTCTGAAAAGTCAGCAGTGTATGCCTGGCTTCAAAAAATTACTTTCTTAAATGCCTCTGAATGTTGTTTATGCCAGCAAATGCCATTACCTCTTTACTAGATAAATTGTCAGAGAGACCTTTGTCTCAATGTCTGGATGTGGCATTTGGTGAAATCTATCTTCCTGCAGTAGAGTGTTTTCAGATAGGATGTGTAAGTACAGACTAAGCTTTCAGTTGTTTGAAGCCTGGCCATACTGGAAAATGGACAATGAATGATCTGAGCTCTCTTTCTTTTTCTTTGTCTCTCACCTCATATCAATACATAACAACTGGAAAAACATAAAAATAAAGTCTCCACAGTCTGTAGAGAACAGGGATGTTGGATTATTTTTTAATTATCCAAACCACTGACTTCACTCAAAGTGTGTACTCTAACAGCTATAGAGTTCACACAATCTTTTCCTTTTCTTGTTAAACTGCTAGCTTACAGATCCATGGCCATTGGCTACACTATATCTAGGTGATCACAATAAACATGGCTGCTCAGTACCTCACTTGCTCATTAATCACCAAGTTTTAATGGTTACAATCATTCTTACTTCAGCAAGAATCCTACAGGTAAGATTTTAAATAAATTTGAATTTAATTTAGAAAGCATTCTCATTTTTCTCATCTCAGTATGAGCACAGTTAATGCAAGATTTTACTAATATTATTTAGAGTTCTATTTTAGAAATTATATGAAAAGACCAGTCATTGCTTAAGAATACAGCATCTCATCCTCGATCTTTATAGTTCTTCACATCCTTGACACAAGTTATTTAAAGGATTTTCTAACCCAGTGAGAAGACTTAGAGCTTTTGCTTAAGGGCAAGAGACCACTCTACTAAAGTACAATGTGAAACTGTCCAAGACCTGGAGCTTTCTCAGGTCTACTTTACTTCTTAAAGACTGCTGAGAGAGCAGAGAATATGGGATCACACTCTGATGGGTGTGATCACACACTCATCTAGTGTGTGTGACTTCTGTACTAACAAATAAAACAAGAGAGAGCACTATCTCCAAGTGCAAGTAGCATGGTTTGTATTTTAACAGCACTAAACATCTCCCCATTCCCACTTCGATCCCTACTGCTTTTTGGAGAGCATCCCAGACCAACGTATCTGCTGAATCATTCCTGGAAATGACTAGGATTGTGTTCAGAGGTCAAAACTATGTGAAGGAGTATGTGGATATTAACAGGCCAGGGTCCTATTTAACAGACTCTATTTAATTCCCTTATGTAGGCGCAACCACAACGTAGAGTAAGAACCAAGTAGTCTGTAAGAAAGTAAGACTCAACAGCAATGTTGAAGAGGAGGATAGAATCACAGGAAAAAAAAAAAAAAGAAGAAAGCAAGTTCAATAGAGTTTATGGCATGATTTCTAAGACAGGGATTTGTATCTAGATATTTAATATCACACTGCAGGCTATGCAGCACTATCTGTATCATCTAGAGGTAAGATGCCAATGTAATGAAACTTGCTTATTAAAGCTTTTTGAAGAAGAGTTGGAAGATATGCTTTCCCTTTACAGCTATCCTGAGAAACATTCCAAAAAAGTTATGGGCTAGATGAAGGGTCCTCCTTTCCCCGCTAATTCAATAAGATTGATATTTTACTTCACATCAAACACAACTTATTCGCTCCTCCTCGAGTCCTAGGCAGTCTCCCCTCCCTTTCACATCTATCTTTGGCAGTGAACTTGTGTGAGATCAGAACTACAGCAAAAAACAGTTCCTATTTCAAAGACAAATCTCCTAAAACAGGAATCACATGTTATGTGGAATTGGCCACTTATTAGGATGGGATCCAAAGTGAAGCCTGACATTATTTTCTCAAGATCAGCCAGAATTGGATTATAGGGAACCACTACTGATAGAGTAGGAGAACGAATGTAGCAGAAATGGCATTAATTATTCACAGAGAAACACCTTCTCCTTAACTGGTACAAAAGTCATGCTCTAGCATTCTTGCTAAATGATCCTGAAGGGAGCCTACCATGAAGAAGATGAGAACCCTTCCTAGAACAGAAGCTCCTACAGCACAAGTAAAGGTGCTATAGACAATGCCACTATAAAGCGGCTATGTGGTTCCCTCCCTCCCACATTGAGGTCTGGGTTGTCCCTGTTCCCCAGACAGCAGCTGCATTTTGTAGAGGCAGCCACAAAGCTTTTCCTTGTTTGCAACCAATTATTTAGTACCTCAGTTTCCTGAACTTGTCATGTGATTTAGGATCATGTGAATTAATTATTTTGTAGCGAAACATGAAAATCCGCCATTACAAATCACAGAAGCAAAATAAACCTGTCACAGTTTTTATTGACTCTGTGAAACTGAAAGACAGTTTTGACTGGAATTTTTATTTTGCATTTTTACTTAATATTTTATTGTAAGGCAGTTTATAATTTTATTCCAAAATGTGTCCTTCATCACCCCACCTCTTGCCCCCTTTTTTGGCCAGAATAATCTGTATTTTCCAGCAGTAATAGCGATACTTTGCCCTGGAGCAATCTCATAAATACTTGCAGAAAACATAATTTTTCACAGTCAGATATTCATGAGGCAGAAACTGCGTACCTTCATGCAGCAATTGCAGAGTGCTGCAGACAGGCTGCCTGTCTGGTGGATTGTGCGCTAGGCTGAGATCCAGGAATGCTTGGATCCTAGTGCTGGCTCTTCCTTCGTCTTGCTGTGTGGTCTGGGGCCTGGGCAAGTTGCAGCCTCTGTCTCACAAGTTGCCCGTGTATAAAAGGAGGATAATAATATTTGCCTGCTTCACAGGAGTGTTATGTTAATGTTTTTGCAGGACCCAGAAAAGCTCGAGAGCTGCCAAAGTGTTAAAGTTGTCTACCAAGCAAGGCATTTGTCTTTAAATTTAGAGTACAACTTGCTCTAACAGGGAAAAAAAACATTTCAACCACCTGCAAACTTTTGCAAATAATGTTTTACATCCAGTGCTATTTTTTGTTTGTATAAGTCAAATCAGAAAGGGTTCTCTTTAAGAAAGGGGAACAAAGAAGTGTTTTTGTCTATTCTGTGCACTTTAGTTGACTTTTTTATCCCTTACCCCACTCTCTGTACTTTATATTTTACACTGGTTACCTCCTAGATTCACTTCGGAATTCAGACAAATGTAGTCTGTTGAACTCATCTTTCTGCTTGCTTACCGGTATGACATACAGACAGTTTCTACAAAAGTAAGGTTAAACTATTACAATATATTGCAATATACATACAATATACATATTACATACAATATACATATTACAATGCATACAAAATGACATCAAGATAATCTATAAGTTAAGGAACTGTATTAGTTCTATCTTCTTGAGCTATCGATGCAGAATTGAGGATTTCTCAGTTTAAGAACTATCTTCTTGCCAAAGAGCTGAACCACAGAGTGTAAAAGAAGAATTTTAAACCTAATCTAAATGCTAATTGAAACAAGTTTTTTTTTTTTTTTTATCGGACTGCTTATGTCTATATGCTTTGTCTGTGCTTAAACCTATATCAGTTTAGCAAATAAATTATTTTATCTTTACTGCATATGTGTTTAGAATGGCTTCTCTGGGACTGCATAATGCTAAGGCTCTTGAAAGGTGCCATTCCTTAAAACTAGATGCATTTGGGAATCTCCACATCATTTCACCAGTGGCTTCGTGTCCGTGAAAGAAAATGACACAGATGATCTGGCTGGATCTTGAGAAACCCAATCTTTGTGCCATGCTGTGAGGCAAGGAAATTCTCTGACTTGCAATAACGATTTGACATATGTATGGACCCCTACAGGCCATCAGCATGACTTCTCAACTGTTATGTCAAAGGGCAGAATTGTTGTTTCACATATAGTCATACGCTTGGTGTGTGCGAGGTGTCTAGATATCCTATCTACATATATTCAGAGTTCTGGTACATAACCTTTTAAATTACCTTGTTTATGGAGCTCACAGAGACAGATTATAGTCACCTTCCTTAAGCATGACCTATAAGAAAGGAATTAGAGCACATAATGCATGTTTTTTTGGCATTTAATAACATTAAATATATACATATTATATTTGTATACATATTTATACACAAATATATATTATTATACATCATAAAATAATATAATTTTATATAGTGTAATATGATATATAGTCTATATTTATATATAATTTGTATTGTGAAAATATTTAGTAATTCTTTGTTCTATTATTTTGACTACAGCTGTTCTTGTAGGTGGAAATAATATCATTTCCTAGTTTGTTGACTCTCCCGCACAGTATTAAGAGCCTCAGCAAATCTTTCATTTTGGTGATAGGCATTATTAGTCTCAAAAGCAAAACAAGAAGTTGTCTTCCTTGTCATCTATGCCTCCATGGAACTGTATTCAGGATTTAAGTAAAGTCTAAAGGAGTTACCTGAAAAGGAATGTTGAACTCCTGCTACTCTGAATTAACTGGTGATTCAACAATATCTCTAGCTAGTCATAGGACCCATGGAAAAGGTAGTCCTTCTGCCAGTTTTTCTCCTAGAATCTTTGAGGAGTGTTCATAAAGAAACAACAAAAAAGTACTCTTTGCTATAGCAACTACTGTCACATGTAGACAGTGTGTAGTTGAATTTTTGACCATAAATTTTTGACCTTACCTGTCCATTGGCAAGTTTGAACAAGAATACAGAAATATAGACAAGAGATGAAATTAAGTATTCTGATGAATATTAAAACATTCAGATGCCTCAAAGAAAAGACTTTTTTTCACATGTGAGAACCATTCTTTTTCCATTTCTTTAAACAAAAATATTTCTGTTGCAAAATAACAAAGTCAAGGAAAGAAGGACATTTTCAACTTGCCTCACTCTAGGTATATTTCCTTGTTTTAATATCCAGATTATTTTTAATCTGGAGATATTTATTCTATTGGTATAGCAGGCATAAGGGAACACCAGATATCTGTCATTTTTAGATGATGAAAATGAACTCAAGAACATCAATTTTTTTAGCACTTTTTTACAGTTTAAAAATTTAAGGAAGTCTCACCTGAATATGATTGATGGGAATGTCCAAGCTTAGGTAGACAGATTAAATGATAATGATTTGAAAATAATGAGAAAGTGGTGGAAATAGTAGCTAGTGCTTCTAGCAGCCATTGATTTCTTCTGAAACTTCTTTTTAATTGTGAAATTAGAATTTTTTACTGAAATTGATACAAGAATTTCATATCTTTCCAAGGAGAGACTAATTGCTTTTATAGCATACATCATATACCATAAAGCATTCATAGAAACGACCCTGTTCACAGTAGTTTTCAGTGGCAATTCTTGTAGTGTTCTTTAGAAAAGACTGTAGAATTTAGAAAGGGAAAATAGAATTCAGTGGCAGGAAACCCACTGAGACCTGATGATCTTTTCTCACTAGCAATGCAAGATTGTCTTAGGCAGTTTTTTATCCATATGTTTTGTCTTTTTGCATTCTAAAAGTTCCACACGAGGAGCCCTTACTGCTTTCCTCAGAAAAAGTATTCTGAAGTATCATCAAGGTCACAAAATAGTTCATTATATTTGCTCTATACTTGACATTTCTGTATTTTCTCTATTTATACTCTAAATAATTGAATTGTCCTTGATAGTAATTCAAGGTTTCTATGACATTTTTGAAGTAGCTATTCAGGCAACTGGGGTACATTTCAGTATGCTCAGCTCTGTATTCACCATCCAAACCTATAACAATTTGAATGGATTTCTGCTTACTCCACTCCTGCCCTTTTGTACTCCAGCTGAACTTGGATGGCTGCTAGAGCACATAATCATATATATAACCCATCAGGTACAGCTATATAATAGCTATTACTGTATCTCCTTTAGCAGATAATCTCACAAGGAATAAAACTCCCATAAACTATCCCATGCCATCAAAATTGGCATGTAGTATATCAACCTCAGTTAAGGACCTATGTTTAGTATACAGCTCTACATCCTGCTATTAAAGCACTATCTTAAAGCTGCAATAATTGAATTTGAGACTTAGCAAGACATTTAAACACCTGAAAAAGGTTTATAACATTTCTGGAATATTAAATAATAACTTAAAAGATTTAATTGGACCTACCGTTTGGACTTGGCTGAACTGGAACCTTTTTATTTTATGTGACATAGGTACTTCCAAGTGAAAAAGAGTAGCTTAATTTCTTTTATCTGTTATTTTCTGTGTGATTGAAATGAGGTTTATTATTCCCAAACAAAGGAGAAGATTGTGAAAAATGCTTAATCTTTTCATGTATGTATTATCAGCTATTTCTGAAAATACTCTAGAACACTATAGACAGCATTGTCCCATCATGATATATGTCTGGTTTGAGTTGTGTGCTTCATTCCCTTTCCTTCCCTTTTTGTGTGGCAAAGCAACATTTGCACTTGCTCTTTCTTTATACTTGAAACATCCTTTGAACAAGGCAATCTTTGGGTTCCCATTACTTGCTTCCTACCTGTCAGTCTTGCATGTATGGGCTGTCACAGAAACTCTCTTTAATCTCTGCAAACCACTAAAATAAAGTGTGTTTCTGCTGTGCACACAGCCTGTTTATTTGCTGCTGCCCAACTTTATTATTTTATAAAACTTTGATTTTCCCATCTCCAGTGCTCTGACTGCCTGTGGGAAGCATTAAGGGTCACACTCAGTAAACTTCCAGCTACACAGCAGCAGGCAGCACTGGAAAGACTGCCGGAACTGCAATCACCAACATTTCCCTTTGAAGAGGAGGATGGAGGAAGATCAATACCTGAGGACATAGCACGAAAAAGAAGAAGGACATTTAAATTGTCCATGTAAATCTCAAAAATGAAAGAGAATTTTCTCCTATTAAATTAATACACTCTGATTATTCACAAAACAGAGATATTCTTTAGGAATGTATGTAAACAAACAACTAAATAAAAGGAATTTTATAATGGCATTAAAAAAATAAGTGTATTTATTATTATTATTTACTTTTTAGTTCCTAATCATGGAAATAAAATCCCCCTTTTTTTTTCCAACTTTCCTAGTCATTTTTAGCCAAATCTGACAATATGAATGTCTATAGAATGTTCATTTCAGGACTGCAGCTGTGATTTATTTAATGAAGATATAACATTTGATGAAACTTAGATTGGAGTCTAAATTAGATTTGTTTCAGATAAAAATGAATTTCCTGTTATCAATTATGAAAATTAAAATATCAAGACAGAGGAACAACGTCATATGACTAGAAACCAGTAACAATAAAGTCAACTGGATGTTTCTATGGATACCTTACTAATAAATCATGAGCTGAAGTTTTCTTAAACAGATGATTTGCAAGATATTTTCCAATAAAAAAACACATTTACACATGCATAACACTCACAAAAGGTCCAATTATTAAATAAATCATTAGATTAAAAGAAAAATAGGTTCACTGGAAAATTTATCCATTGAAACTTCTCAAGAAGTTTTGCCACTCAGTAATGGCAATATATTTTACTAAGAAAAAATAAAATAAATAAAAATAAAAGACTAAAAGGCTTTTTTGTTTGTTTGTTTCATTGAAAACACACACAAAAAAAAATCAGGATTGATGTATTAGTTTACTTTTCTGATAAAGAAATGGGAATCTTAAGAAATGAGAATTTGCTGTTTACATTTTATTTTTTCTACAGAGCATGACTGCTCTGTAGACACTAGATTTTTAACTATGATTCATTATTAATGTCTAAAAGACAGTAATTATGTGTTCTTTACTAGTTGGAAACTTCCTTTTCTTCTTCCTCTTCCTTTTCCCTTCCATCTTGATATTTTACTGTATGTTACGAAAGGTCTTTATAATATAGGTATATATATAGGTATATGTAGGTAAATAATACAGTAGTCCAGTGTCTTTATTTTTTATCATATTTGCCTATTAAATGCTCCCCGACACAAAATTTTAATAAAGTAAGAATTGTTTATAGATTTTGTGTGGTTTACTCATTTATAAATGAAATACTACTTCCATGTGTTTGAATTAGCTTAGTTGTATTCTATCTTTATCATCTTTCCTGGGAGCTCTTTTGTTTCACATTACTAATGCATTATTATAGGGAACATTTTTTCTTTTTCCCCTCAAAAAAAAAGAAATATATATATATATATTTCTGAATTAAAGACTTGAAATAAATAAATGTTATGATCCAGGTAATTTCACAAGAAAAAAATTGGGAAAGTATCTTTAGTGTGATCTCCCAAGGAATGTGCATTTTATTTGAAAAGACTAGTATTTGGAACCCCTTTTGGATAGTAATTTAAGATTAGACTGGATAAAGTGTGGAAGAACAGCATAGAGGAAATCATAGAGTAATCCTGTATCAACAGAGATGGCTGATTTTATAGGACTAGGACTTTTTATCTCTAATTGTTGTTGTTTTGCTATAGGGAATCTATTCTGCCACATGTTTGATGCAATAATATAGGTGAATGTGAAAAGAGAAGGCAAAAAAATAATAAAAAAGCTCATCTTGGGGAAGTCCTGAAGCAATTGTAAAGATCAGTGCAATATTTTCTCCCTGCATGGGCATTATCTGTACAGAGATAGCAAGTTTCAGAGCTGTTTTATTTCTCATTGCTGATGCATTATTTTCTTTTCCCCCATGCTGGGTCACAGCATGCCATCTTGTTTTGGAACCTTTGAAGCCAGGAGATGAATCTCTAAAACATAAGAAAAATATATGTAGACTTCTTTTTTGTTGTTTAAGAAGCAAACTATCTCCACTGGATACTGGGCATCTTGCAGGTGGGATGCCATTTACAAAACATAAATTTACATAATTACTGGTGTTAGGACATAAACATTTTGATTTCTGCCTGCAGAACTGTAAGCGCAAGAACAGCTGTCTCAAACAGTCTATGGCTATAGCTGTTAATTTATATTACCTGAAAGACGATAAGATAACAATATCCAATCCCTGTCTCAGAAAGCTAGAAATCCTATTGTAAACGTACTGTGAGGTCTTATGTTTGCTGTGATAATATGAGCCCAACTTTTAGCATGAATGGTGGCCTAAAGAGGAGAATTGACTTTACTGAGAGTACAACAAATGTATTTACTTCAAACAGTGTTTTTATATCACTTCTTAGTCAAAATATTAAAGGATTCACCTGTCTTTAGGGATTTAGGTTCTTGATAACTTTAATTGTTTTTTGTCATGTTTATTTTTTCTCCTCCCACTTCCCTCAGCTTCTCATAAAAACAGTAACGTGTTCATGAAAATAAACACATCCAGTCTACAACAACAATAATGTGTTTCTAAAAATTAATTCTGTAACATAACTTCCCCAGAGCAAGGTTTAGGTCTTCAAAAGAAAGCATCCATGTCCTAGGAAAAGTTCATTCATGACAGCCAGGAGAAAAATATCTCTGCCTTCTCCTGCCCTGTGCTGTTATTAAGTACATAGCTGCCAAGCAACAGCATGTAGGAAATATAATCAAATATGAATGATATGGGAAGAGAAAAAGTTGTAATTAGCATAGATAATGGTGTTTGAAAATTAGGAAGAACTGGAAAGATACGGTTTCTGAAATTTGAATACTGCTCTTTTCTTGTTTTGGCGTTTAAACAACATCAAGCTCTTGTCCATTTGGACCCTCCTAGTTTGAAGAAGAAAAGGCCAATTAGGGAAGGAAAAATGTGGAAATCTTCCTGATAATTGTTTATTTTCCAAAATCTTAATCTCTAAGTAATCTATGATTACTCCTTCTTTTGGGACAGCACTGGAACTATGTGTGATTCAGCTCTCTGAAAAAGCAAGTCAGATGATGTTTTTTCTTTTGTTTCATCATTTTAAATCAATCAGGTACCTGTTAACCAACACTCACAAAGCAAGTAGCAGCATTTTAAGCTGGGTTTTCATTGTACCTGAGGGGCACATTAGTGAACTTAAAAAAGATTTCTGATGGGCTGTTTCCAAAAGCACAAATTTTGCAAAAGATGAGCAACTTCCACCACTCCCTGAAAAATCTCAATATTTTTCAATGATAAAACCTGTAAGGTCTTTTTAGACACGTACTGGGGCACCTGGTGCTAACCCTGGGATTGCTGATTGAGATTGGCTGCAGGGGAATTCATAACTACTACAGCCCTAATCCCTTTGGATGGTAGGCAACGCTAGCAAGGCAGCACCTACTCTGGAGAGTGAAAATAGCATGTAAATGTAAGAAAGCAAATTTAGAGTAATACATGCTCTAAAAGGCAACAAAGTGGTTCTATGGGTCAAAGTTTAAGAGAAGACTAAATGGGAAAGAACCAAAACATAATGATTAATTTCTTTTAAAATGATTTTTCAGGGGCAAATAGATATTAAATTTTCATAATCCTGGTCTAGCTGGCTCCATGGCCAACATGTAGATGTTTTAAAAGTAAAAATATAGAGTACTTTGTATTAAATACTAGTTAGGTTAGTATTTCAATGGAATACATTGGGATTTCTTAGGTAAAATGTCAACATTCTTCATTCTTCATTCTTTTTTAATAATTGTATTAATCTCTAAGATGTGTTGATGCTCTGTTCATTTTTGTATAAAATTCATAAAACTGATTCAAACTGATAACAAGAGGATCAGAGATAATTGAAAGGAAGTAAAGGATTTCTAAGCCTCAGATCTCTATATTGTGTTAAATAGTAATAAGTTCAGGCAGAATAATTGAAAGTGTCAGTAAACTCACTTTTTTGGTATATATTAATTAAAAGTAAAATAAAGACCCTTATGAAAAGCAAAAGCAAATTAGATATCAAAGGATAAATAGAAAAGAGTTCAGTGAAAGAATAAATGTAAGCTGCTTTGTAGAAGACTAAGAAGAAAAAAGATCTGTTTTCAATCCCTGCAAGTGAGAAGGGAATTTCTTTTGCTTAAATCATTTCCTTGAGAGATCATCATATCCTCCATGATCTCAAATTTTGAAGTTATACTGGAAGTTCTCAAACTGGCTAGGTGAGAGACACTCTCTTTAGCTTCTGGTGAGAAGATTATACATACAGAAGATTATACATAAAACTTCATGAATTTTATTACTATCAATCACCAGCATTTAAGATATGGATAAAAGGGCCCAATAAATGGTCTAGTGTCTGCTGGGCATGCTTAATGCTGGAAAAATGATTAAACAGAATATTGTCAAATTACAAGTTTCTTTTCTTGTTTATGTGCATATACTTGTGCTGTGTTTTCTCCTGCTTACAGCTTTTCTCATAGACATTTTGCTCTGTCTGCTAGGCTTTGGGGTGCTTAGAATCAGAAAAATTCAGACAGGAAATAGCCTGGGGTGTCATCAAGTCTGATTCCCTACTCAATGCAGCACTAACTTCAAAACTAGGCGATACTGCTCATGGTCTTGTCCACTCAAGTTTTGAATATCTCTGAGGATGGATATTCCATAGCTGCTCAAGGCACCTTGCCCAACGCTTGACCATCTTCCTGGTGAATGTTCTTTCCTTTGTAACCAGCTAAAATTTCTCTTCCTGCATTTTGTAACTTTATGCATATCCTTTCACTGTGTATTTCTAGGAATAGCCTGACTTCATCTTTTCTGTGTCCCATTTTGGTAGCTGAAATTATATCCTTCATTAGTCTTTTTTCTTTTCTCTCCAGGCTGATAGAAATCCAGCTTTTTCTTCTTCTCCTCATATGACATGTCCTCTTACCATTTTAGTGTCCTTTTGATGGATTCTCTCCATTCTGTTAATCTCTCTCAATTGGGAAGAGAAACTGGACACAATATTCCAGATGCAGCTTCATGAGGAGATAATCCCTCTCCCCTCAACCTGCTGTCTATGCATCTGCTAAAGCAGCCCAGTGTTCAGGAAACTTACATCACTGTCAAAGCCAAACTATTTTCTGTCAACTAATACTCCCTATACACCCAGAACCAACCCTTATAGTCATCACAAGCCAATTCCAAGAAAAGTTACCTAAGACAACATTTTTGTAAGAATAATTATAAAAGCAAATGAGTTAAAGGAGTGTAGGTAAGAGTTTTTCTATGTTTTCTATTTAAAAATGGGAAAACATAGAGATATATTTTTTCCTGTGGTTTGGACAAACATTGAAATGGATGCGTGTAATATTCAGATTTTACTGTGTAGAAGTGTAAGTAATATTTATCTTCCCTTATGGAATCAGGAGACTGAAACAAGAACAGCCTCTCCCAAAACACTGACATCTATCAAGATGTGAGATAGTTTGTGACTCTATACTGTACTGGTAGCTCATATGTGCTTGGAAGAGGAGGATCAGATATATGAGTGAAGTCAAAGAGAAGCAGCAGAAATATCCGGAAAGATCTGACTGGAACACCAGTCAGAAAAAGGCCTGTGTTGAAAGATTTTGGTCAGTTGCCCTCAGAGAAATTATGATATAAACTAAATGTGGGAGCAAAACTTTTATATTAAAGGCATAGTATTGTAAAGGGTTACTTTTGCCAACAATTAGTCCTTAGTACTAAAGAAATACACCTCTATTTGTTTTCTATCATTATTAATAGGACATGACTTTTATATTAAAATAGATCTTTTTATAGTAAAAAGCTTCTTGAGTATCCAATGTGGTCAAAGGGTAAATAGCTTTACAGTCCAAGATTACAAGACAGTCTAGCTGGGACAGTCTGGGACAGTCTACCCATGAAAAATGTACCTGTTAAGTGATAGTATATTAATACATAGATATTTTAATCTGGGTATTTTATTTTCCTAATCTGACAGAGTTTGTCTCAACATCGTTACAAACTTGATGACAAATTTTAATTGGCCTCAGTAGCTAATACAAATTTATTTAATATAGTTAAGATATCCTTAAAGTGAAACTGGGATTTAAGGGCCCTCACCAGAAATATGAACTGATTTCTATCATCTGATGTGTTTGTCCTACCTTGGCTGTAGAAGAGCATAGGTGTAACAGATTTTTGAACAGTTGTGTTGAATCATGCAGATCCTCTACTCAGTGACTTGTCTGGAAAGAGCAATTTCTGCTAATAAAAGTGAAGACTTTTCTGCTCTCATGGCAAGGAAGGGCCCAGTTTAAGGGATTAAGTGGCAGTCTATGAAAAAGTGTATCACTATAAATGGGAATAATAAGAAACATCAGTCTGAAAAATATGACATTGGAAATGACATAGGATCCTTGTGGTGTTATATTGCATTTGTTATATACTTAAGTCAGTCCCCTTGAACTTTTTCTTGTTTACAAACATTCCTCTAACAGTCCTATTTATAAATTGGGTATGCTGACAATAAGAATACTGTACCAAAGTACAGCTACCCTCATCTCCTTTCCATAATGCACTGTGTGTTAAGTAAAATACTTTTGTTCTGAGTATATACCAAATAAAGTATATAGTCTGGCCGTTTTGTTACTGACACCAGAGTATCAAAAAGACCACACTCATGATCCCTACTGGGCCACAGACTACAAAGGCTGGTAAATTACTGTCATGTTAGTTGATGATCTTGATGTCTTTTCCTTTTACTTGCCAACTTGCTGGCGCATTGGCACTTATTACTGCAAGCAAGGACCACCCAACCAGGACTGACATGCTGGTTCCAGCATATCTTTTTTTGTTTCTTTGCTTTTTTGTTGTTGTTGTTGTTGTTGTTGTTGTTGTTGTTGTTGCTGTTGTTTTTTTAAGACACCAAGACTTAAAGCAGAAACATTTCCAGTTTAGTACGTGGTCTGAGACATTACCTACATGGATAAGCAGAGGAAATGTTAAGGTAAGTGTATCAGTCATAGCTGGCTCATCCACAACATGCTTTACTTCTTTGAGTTTTTCCAAGCTCAACAGCTGGGTGGTAATAAGCAATATTCCGTCCTTTTGAACCAAAATAGAAATGATTCATATGAACTTAGTACTAACATCTTAATACAGATATTAATGCATAATATTATATTGAATGGTAATATTTTTTCAATGCTTCTATAAATTATAAAATGGCTACCATCCTACAGCACACTCTGGCTGTTTGCTTTGGAGTTTTATGAGGTTTCTTTTCCCTTCTCATATGAAATTATTAATGACAATGACAGAAGAGCAAACACCTAACAAGTATTAGATAAACAACTGTTTATCACATTTGGGGTATGGATTAAATGCAAAAATGCAAAATGCAAAAATACATTATACTGCCTTTTCTGTGCATAATCTTACAATATGTAAATTCAATGAAGAAATCTACAGGATGCTTCTCTCTTTTCAGCTGGAAAACATGGTATAGTCTGGAATTTACAGAGAACTGTATTTACAGAGAGAACAATTTACAGAGAACTGTATTGGGATGTAGACACTTCTTACCACATATTCCTGAGCAGATTTCATCCACAGAAGAATTAAAAAAGGGCTGGGAAAATAGGTTATGGAAGAAAGTGGCCCTGAGCCACAGAAAGGCAAACACTTCTTCACTTGCAGAACCTCTGTACTTCTGAAGAACTACCCAGTGTTCATTGGAGGTGAAGTTAACCATTTTCCAGAAATTCAGAATTCAAAGCTCAGAATTAGTTTGAAAAGGCCACTGGCTAATCACTTTTTGGCTTTAGATGATAAATGAGGTATGAAACCTATTTGGTAGCTGTGTATTTTACTCAATTATTTCACCTGAGATTAAAGTAATGCTAGTTTTATCTACCAATAAGTAGAGGGTTTTTTTTTTCAAATTAAGTTTGTTAAACTACTGCTACTCCAGTTCTTCTAGGCAATATGAAAAATGTAGCATGCACATTAATAGCATAACTCCATTATCCTCCCAGATCACAGAATCACAGAAGGATTAAGATAGAAGATACCTTTGGAGATCAGCGAGCCCAATTGCCCTGCTCAAGCAGAGGCACCTAGAGTATGCCGCACAGGATTGCGTCCAGGCGGTCTTGGAAGATCTCCAGACAAGATATCTCCACAAAATCTCTAATCAGTCTGTTCCAGTGCTCTGTCATCCTCACAGTTAAGAAATTTTTTGTCATGTTCAGATGGAACTTCCTGGGTTCCTACCTCCTGAACTTGTGCAGCCAGGACATTACATTAGAAAGGATACAGGGCAGCAGGTAGAAATGTATAACAGAGGCATAAAAATGAATGTGATAGTGGCTAGTAAATCTTCACTGAGCATCATAATGTCCAGTATAAATGAATAAGATTGCAGAAACAATGTGAGCCAATGCTCAAGGACAAATGGATAGAATGATTAAAAGGACTTTTTAATTAGGTAAAATTTTTTGTAGAAAACTTTTATGGAGTTTTCAATGGAAAATCATAAGACCTAGAAGCATCTGATTGTATGGTATGAACTGACTGAGAGTAGATTAGTAAGAGTGTTCAGGAAGTGAAGAGAGGTCTGAAAAGCAAAAAAGTTCTCGGGAGCATCCAGCCCCCAAATAAGCTGACCCAGATGTAAAATCCCTCTCCCTTCCCTGTGTACACAGTAGGTGGGTTCTGTGCTACAGAATGTACTGATGCCACATCCTTACATCAAGATGCACAATAAAAATTTTCAGTAACAGTGGATAAGAGATACACCCTAATATATCTATGCTCTTGTCCCACTTTTTAACTCAGGTGCTTTAACTTCAGAGAAACCAAAGACAAGTTGTGTCACCACACAGCACTGGGGAAGATTGGTGGTTGGCAGCTCCATAGGACTGTAGATTTGAAAAGCAAAATGGTGGTGGAAGAACAAGCCCTTTTAGCCTGAAGTTTTCAGTCCTTGGTGAATTAATGTCAAGAACACTGGTTTGAATGCTCATTCAGAATTTGTCTTTGGAGTAGTAATGAATTTAAAATTCCCAATTCCCAAAGCAATTCCCCTAAGAGTAAATTGAGAGTTGATATGCAGAGTTCATTTGCTTTCTCTTGATGCTGTTATATTCTGCATCAAATTGTGCCAATTTTTTGAGCATACAAGAGAGATAACAAACTTTGTTTTAAATCCATGAACTGAATAAAAACTCTGCCTTGGATAGATTTGAATGTTGATCTCCCATCTCCTAGGTGACTATTGCAACCACTAGACTCTGTGGTAGAGGACCACCAGCAGTTATATGAGTCTAATTCCTATGTTTTCAACACAGCTTCATCAAAAAAATCCAAACTGTCAAATATATTTTTATATACTTCAAAAAAAGCGCTTTTCTAAAAATGTTTAGTGATTTTTCATCTTGATTGAAGTAATTATTTCTAGTCACTCCAAACCTTTTATTTTTCTATGACACAGAGAAAATTTTGCAGCGAAAATATCTCTCGTATCTCCTGGTATCGGACCAAATACTAGCTAATTAACTGAGTCAAAATGGTAACAGTAAGATGTGACAAACCTAATCAATATTTTTGAAACTTAACCTTTAATTAGTAGAGCAGATTCTGCATGGGGTTAGAAGTTTCACACCATTTTTCTAAGTAGTGTATAGAAGTCCAAATCAAAAATTATGCTCACAAAGGTTACAACACATGAGAGATCTAATTTTACTCTCATAAGTGAATCATTGGCATAAACCAGGTCATATTTAGGTAGGTAAGAACAAAATTTAAGTCTGTATCTTGAGCTGGACTGAATACATCTTATTCTTTTTCAGAGGAAGGAAGATATTGCATAACATTTCAGGATATCTTTAGCAGTAGAAATGTTTTGGAGACTGCTTTTCCATTGTCAGGTCCATGAAATCTCTTGATTTACGTTCCCTTAAGTCTACAAGTTCTACAAAATAATTCTTCAAAAAAAAGATAAAACAAGGTTTTGTAATAAATCTTCAAATTTGCCTAGTATTTTTATTGAAAACTTGAAATATCAGTTAGATTTTCAAACTGCCTTGTATGCCTAGATCAATGTTAAGAAACTTTCTGGCAAAAGTGAAATCTCATTTTCAGACGTTTCCCTCAACAATTTCTGTAATGTTTTAAGAGTGGGGCTTTCAAAAATATTCTCGGTTAATGCTTTTAAAAGCATTCTGGTCTTCAGTGACCACATGTCAATACAGCTGAAATCATTGCAGAAAAATGTATTAGAGGCACTAAAATGTGTAGCTGAGACTTGAACTCATTGAAGATGAATGTTTTAATGTACAGAGAATATGGCTGTTCTCAATTTGTTCAATGTAGGAATGCTTTTGCAGGAAGGCTTCTTAAAGTCGTATAAGCCACTCTGGTTTCCTCTCTAATCACAGCCCAACCTTTGGAGAATGAAAAATCTTTTATCTATATGGAAAATCAGATCAAAGAACTAATCCAGGAAAATAAAAATCTAGTGAAAGACAGAAACAAACAAACAAGAAAATAAAAGGAGAAGATGAAGATTAATTTTTCAGCTGCCTCAATTTCCAGCTCCATACACTCCTTGGCCACCCAAGTAGCTCTGCCAGCGCAACCGAGGGACAACACGAGAGTAGAAGTAGAGGCTGGAGCACTGGATGAGAGGATGAGCATGCTGCCAAAAGAAATGCAGAGCAGACCCCAGGTCAGCCTCTAAACAACCTGTGGCAAGCTCAACATTTCTGTGCTTTAGTAGGGTCTGTGCTCACTGACCCCCAGCAAAGAATAGGTGCCTGCCAGCTTCAGATTGTTTTGAGGATG